>JAHZMZ010000172.1:0-14983 GCA_027743805.1 Lepidocyrtoides sp. E14
CGTGGGCTTACAGCTAATTGCCCACAGCACAAGTTCTCATCTAAATTACATGCTAAGCCCTCCTCGAGAAATCTTCAGCTTCAGCCCTCCTCACGGACGCATTTATAAAAAAGCTAACCCCTCCTCGGAGAGGAATTTACAATAGAAATATGAAACAACTAGATACATAACTTATGATAAATTAAATGAGCTTGAAAGGCTCCAACAAGTAAAATAAATATTGCGAATAATATGAGTTCTATCATAACGTTTTGCTCTGCTACCGTTAAAACTGAACTTACTATTGTGAGATCTGAATTTTTTGAATGGTTATCATAAATTGACTGAAAAAGCTTGCGCAAAACTACGAGTCTATCAACTAAACGAAAACGTTTAACGCTGAACTTTCGTATACATTATGATTCCTTTTTTGAGAGCAGGTGATAGGTGTTTACCAAAGAGTCAACTTCACCTTGGGAGGGAGAACGCGGGGCGGGTAAATAAACTGTTTAATTGGAGGGGCAAATTGCAGTTTTACAGAAAAACCAATGATTGTTCGTTACTTTAAGACCACAAGGTTCATATTTGTAGCAGTCACTTCCCTGGACTGTGCATACAGAGAAATATTATACCTTGTTAATTAGCCCACGCACATAAAAATTAAAATTTATTTTGTGCATTCATTACAAAGCTAAAACTTTGAACACTTAAACTCGAGCAGTTAAAAAAATATAATTATAGAAAGAGCGTAAAAGGCGAATGTTATACTAGATTTATATAATCTATAGCACTGTTACTGCTGAATACTTTTGTGTCTTCTATCTACATTTCATTTATTCCAATAGTACAACCACTTACGTGGCTAGTCTTGCAATTTTTGGTGTTCGTTTGCTCTTACTATTCATTATGATTCATGAAATGCGCAACAAGCTAACTATTCTAATGTTGAGTGCCAACAGTGTTATGTTTGGCAAAAATCTTTCTGCCGAACCCGAACCGTACATCGAACGTCCGCAAAACTTTATCATACCGAACCCGAACCACACCCGAACATGATGAAAAGCACTACCGAACAGTACCCGAACCTTACAATGTACGGTTCGAGATCGGGTACGGGTACGGTTTTTTGCCGCTCACTATGTTCGGCCGATCATTTTTGTGCAGCCTTGCTGAAGATTCACTGAGATGCTCTTGGATTGGAACATTTGCAATGAGCATTGGAACATTTAGAGATACACATAGCTTTGCTGGTATTTATGTCTCTCAGCAGCACAAAAAAATTAATAATAAGGTAGATGGTCTCATCGTGCGTTGGTGGCTGAAGATGGTCGGTCATCTCAGCTATTTTGTATAGGTATTAAGTTTATATCTTTATTCCTGGAACTGGAGGACAAAAATAGTGAAGGAGCTTGTCAAGAATATTAACATAGGATCAGCTTTGTGCAAATTTTGCATGCGTTGTAATGTATAGAACAGTGAAAATGTCAATGTGTGTTGGAGTTAAATGAAGTACAGATTGGCTCAATTGTGTCCAGAACATAGCTTAAATTTAAATTTTACTTGAAAATAGAGAGGGTGATTAGATATTAGATAGAGTATTTATGTAATCGGTCATCATCATCATCATATGTATCAGTCATTCGTTTCCAATGTCTCTTGACGTCGTCGGACGAACGTAGCATGTGCATAGTCTGACTCAGACTTTTAATTTGCAGGTATTAATATGCTCATTGATATAAATTTAGATGGCAAGCCATTCTTGCAAGTGATTCAAACTTAAGAAGAGAATCCAAAATTAACTTGGACACATTACATTTGATTACATTCAGTAAACATTTATTGAGAGACCTCAGCTATGCCACTAACTAAAACTAAACTATGCATGCATTAAAATGGTCTAACTTAAGCTGTGTAATACTAAAACTCTTGATTTTCTGGCCGTGGTTGAGCAAACTTTTATAGCGTCATGTCGATTGTTCAGTAAGTCACAGGGCACCGTTCGCGTTCCTTTCTTTTTCTCACTTTTGACCGTTTGTTAGTTAAATTGTTGTGCTATTTTTACAATCTATTGTTCTAACTAGCAATATTTAATATTTGAACTCATTTTAATTTCTCATGCAACGTTGTCTACTACGTGTACAAACTTACCTAATAAATACTTTTTGACAAGTGAATAGTTTTAGAAAGAAGAATGTAATGATAAGTATGATTTGAATATGATGACACACTGTCACTCATGCACTTGAAAAAATTATGAATGAAATTGTTTCAGACTACTATTACTCATTCTCTACGTGCTTTCAATTCGCGTCGCACCATAGATTAATACCGTTAACCGTTAACAAATAAAATGCCGTTGCGTAAGTGGCGTTCCTTCTAACACTATTGAAACTTTTGAGCTTGTTACCATAACTACTGAATTAAATTTCTTAGTAGCATGCAAAAATCCATTCGCTATCATTCATAAACTTTTAATGCTGTTTTGTCAACATTTTAGTGTAAGTGCCAAAACTACAATGTTACACTCATTATTATAAGACTTCATGTGCAATGAAGTGCATACACGGAATAAGATATTATCTTATTCCGTGGTGCATAGAAGTCTGAAGCCTGCATTTCTTTCTGTGATAAATATATAGCATGAGCTCTATTTTTATTGCATTACATACTTCATATTGCCTTCATAATTAACATGCAGAGCCTATATTACTGGCCATTAAACCAATGTCTCTCGTGCTCCTGGCATTAAATTGGTCCACTGTGGATCGCTATTTGGAGTGAACAAATTGTTATATGTATTACGAATTTTAAATGAGATTGACATTTCATTCATGTACCTATATGTCATGACAATGACAGACATACAAAAAAGATTTAGCATCTCACCTAATTAGCTGAATATAAAACACAATAGATAGAAATTCCTCACCTGTAGGTTTATGTATGGTGTACGAAGTACGAACTTGAAATTGAAATGGATACGGGCTCTTAAAAACCTCTTTTAAAATTATTAGAAGTTGCAAATGTTGGTGGTGTGGAATCGACATACCTAATATTAGAATTTCTGCATTGATCCCACCGTATTTTTTATATTGCAGTTGGATTGCCTATCCACGCCGCTTGTGCTGACGATGACGTTTATTCTTCTTCCCCATCTTTGTTCATCTATTTATTTTTCGGACGATAACGGGGACAATGGTAACCCATTTCTTCAAGACTTTGATCTTCCCTTGTTTTACAACCAAAATCAGAATAAGCTGCGGCAAGTAAGTTAAATGACTCCTATACAGTGTGTATAGCTTGTATGCCCTATGTTTTCTTTGAATATTTCAGACAAGCTGATAAATACTTAATTTTGAACTTTACCTTATCTGAAAGCAAAGATTTCAAAATTTTGGTTAGGGTAAATGTCAGTTTTAAAGGCTGAAACCGTCTCGAGCCAGCCAGGCGGATTTGAAAAAGTCAAATGTTTAACATGGGTGGTAAATGGGGTTTCTAAACACAAAAACCAGGCAACAAGCAACAAAAGCGGTATTGACAAAATTTAATAGGACAGTGCGCTATGGAGAAAAACTCTCGTTGCCTAGTTCTGGCATCCGAAGACCCCGTTTACCACCCATGTTAAACATTTGACTTTTTCATATCCGACTGGCTGGCTCGAGACTCCTGGGTTTCAGATAAGGTAAAGTTCAAAATTAAGGACTGAGCAGTTTGTCTGAAATATTCAAAGAAAACATAGGACATACAAGCTATGCACACTTTATGTTAATGATATTAGTGTGGACAGTGTGGTTTATCCTATTGTATAATTAAATGCATAATCAATACATGTGCTATAATTTATTCATCCATGCTGCTAATTTTAATTGTAAATGTGTAACTTCTTGGGATGGAATGCAATGGTAATATTAGTGAGCATTAAAAATCAAGACAACTTGCATGCTGCATTAGTGTTATTATATACTAGGTATGCAATCTTTAAAAAGTGCATATAATAGGATGCTGTTATACTAGCAGTATAAATTGCAGCAAATGTACAGAAAGTGAGAAGAGTAATCCATATGTGTTAAATCATTAAAATTTTTACATAGCCTTTCACGGCGGCTTATCCTGTTGTCAAGACAACGTATGATGTGGAACTGATGCATCCAATTGAAGCAATGCCAGGCAAGAAAACAGTGACTTTGTATGTGGTGCCACAAAATGCGTTGAAGGTGCATACTAGCAGCCGCAGATTTAAGGTTCGAAATTCCATATCATTTCAGTGAAAATAGCGAATATCATATTGATATTAGAAGATAAGATAACGCAGTGTAATAAATTGATCCATCATGCGTCGATTGAGGAAGCTGAAATAATTTCTGCATTTGCTTCCGATTTCAATGAATTTGCATTGATGACAGATGATCCTGCAAATTGCAATTGTCAGCTGTTAACCTTTTGCATTTTTCTGGTTAATGTTTAATAGAAACCGACTTTTGCTAGAGAATTTAAATGAGTCACGTCTTCAGGACGTAAGTGGGTTATTATTACATTGTCGTTGGATTTGGCAGGCATATCATTCTGCGTGCTATTCCTGCTAATCATTAACTCAAGAACATTATTTATTCTGTAAAAATCCTTGAAATAGCGTGCAAACACGATCCAAGCTCGTTTCCAAGGCTTGTTGCCACCCACCAGGTATCCAGAATATTTAGGTCTTACCGATGGCTACCACATTCCAGCGGTGGAAATACCCTTACGAAAGCCTCTCGTTATCAGAAGCGTTGAGTCGAGAATTTCTGCCCCCGCTGGATTTATGGTACCTTTTCAAGGTGGCGATGGTTATCATCCGTACCCAATGAACACGGGATGTCTTATTGCCCCAATACCTCCAAATACTCCGGTCTCGCCTGACAACCCGTACGAGATCCGAAGACTCTACGCAGTTCCAGACTTGCCGGAATACCCAACTTATAAACCCGTGGTGGAGCAACATAATCACTTGCACATCCATGGACAAGAGGATGCTGATTTGGCAGAGACTCTTGGACAGTATTTCCCAACGCCAGCCCCAAAACCGACCTACGCAGTTTTTGAATTGATTCCCGTGACGGAGAAGAATAAGAAGAAAAAGAAGAAGAAGAAGAAGGAATCTGAGGAAGAGGAAGAGGAGGATGAAGAAGACGGTATGCTATTATTATGGCTAACTGTGAAAATAATCAATAATTCCAAAATGCAATAAGTTGAACTTTAAAAATATTTTCAAATTTAGACAAGAAAAAAAAGGAAGATAAGACGACGACCACCACAACAACGACTACAACCACAACAGAAGCAACTACAACTACTACCACAACAACTACTGAAGCTACTACAACCGCAGCAGCGTCATCTATTCAAGATGTGAGTTCGAAATTAAATTTCTTCAGCAGAATTTTTTGGATGCTCAAATGTTTCATATTAAAAATGTTAATTTTCACAGATAATTGCCAGTTTGAGTTCAAACAGAAGATTTGAGCAAGAACGACTTAGTGGAGCAAAAACATCTTCAGCTTCGTTAAATCCATTTAGAAACTTTGACCGAAGTGACCTGGCGTCTAGGGAAACTTCATATCTACAACAATTGAGACAACAAACACTACGCCGACAGCTAGACCAGCTACAAAAATTGCTGTCGAGTCTGAACTTGGGGTCGTCTGATCGCTCCTTGGAAGCAAAATAATCTACTGGCTACCAATACCACAATACCACATATTTTACAACAGCAAAAATAACGAAAATCCAAATTGACATTATTTGATTTTCCATTAAGATATTATCATATATAATTAGTGGGTTGCTTCATTTTTTCCAGCGTTCAATGCATTTCAATTATTTTATGTATCAGCTCATTATTACATGTTTTATGCAGACCATAATTTTTAATATTAACTATTATAGTATAGCGAGCATGAGTGAATAAATGATAAGTGTGTAATGTGTGTCATTGCGAATTTCAATGATTAAACGAAAACTATCACTCGAATGCACGAAAATTTGTAAGATTGTAACATTTTTGTAACAGCTTTAAATTCTTGACTTTGTAAAATAAATATTTTAATAAAAGTAGGTAAATTATGTAGACGAGGGCTAATTTATTACATGTTCGGTTCGGTCTACAGTATCTCTGTATTATTTGTATTGATGAATTGATTGATTATATTGTATTATGACGATAATTCCGTTCAATTAATATAAACTGTTTTTGAAATAATACTACAATATACATTGTTGTAACAAACTGAAGTAATTTGAAAGAATTTAGAGTCTTTAAGCCGTTACTAATCGTAACTAGACTTTATTTTTCTTTTCCACCAGCTTCAATACCTGTCCATGGGACCCCCGATGAAAAAAGAACGACTGAATGACCATTTGTCACTGATTCAGTCTGCAAAAATAATTTTGAAAATCGGCAAAGTTTGATTGTTTAGGTAAGAATTCCTCTTTATATTGCTGTAAAAATTGAAAAAAATAATCGTTTAGTTTTGAAAGGTCCAAGGGTCAACAGTGTCGGATGCAGCCAGCTAATTTAAAGTGCATACATTGACACGATCGCTTTGTATTCCAAAACTAAACGCTCAATTTTGTAAATTTTTATACCAAACCAGTAACCCGTGCAGGCTTCTTAGAAGCCTGAATTCTAGGCGCTATTTTAATTTCATTGTAAATCAGCAGTTAAATTGGGAACACACAGACGTTCGCTAATTCAATATTTGCATAAAAAATTATTATTATATATTCATGCAGCACCCCATCCCCCTGAAAACCGTTATGTTTTATATGCATAAACCCGTGCAGGCTTCGTAGAAGCCTGAATTCTAGGCGCTATTTTAAGTTCATTGTAAATTAGCAGTTAAATTGGCAACACACAGACGTTCGCTAATTCAATATTTGCATATAAAATAATTATTATATATTGATGCAGCACCCCATCCCACTCAAAACCGTAAGGTTGTTCCCACCCCCTGAAAACCGTTATGTTTTATATGCATATATAGTGGGGTAACTTGATGCATGCATACTCCACCTGATCCCGTTCAGTTGCCCCGCTCAAAGCCATAACGTTATGTATGCATCAAGTTGCCCCGCTCAAAGCCATAACGCCATAACGTTATGTATGCATCAAGTTACCCCGCTCAAAGCCATAACGTTATGTACCTATGCATCAAGTTACCCCGCTCAAAGCCATAACGTTATATATGCATCACCACTACATCCCGCTCAAAGCCATAACGTTATATATGCATCACCACTACATCCCGCTCAAAGCCATACCGTTATATATGCATCACTACATCCCGCTGAAAGCATCGTTTCCATGCCATTCGTGTACAAGAACGCGTAAATACTGTTATCGTCATCATCAGTAGCCACATGGCTCACATGCTTTACTGACTTAAAAACCAATAAAGTTAATTATTTCAAAAATGGTTGAAGTTAAAGAGCTGATTTTTTGCGCCGAATCAGCAAAGATAGTTTCAAATATACTGTGTAAGTTTCATGAAAATTGGTTGAAGCGTGTTGAAAGAGATCGAAAATCACGCAAGACCGTACCTCCGTAAGACCGCCAAGGATTTTAGTATTATTATTATTATAACATGCATTCAGAAATCTTTCATTATCTTTTTCCGAAATGTGTGTATGCGTTCAATTTCAATACGCATCAGTAAATGGTGTGTAATTTATATCACCAGCTTTATGTTATTTATGTATTTGTTGTATGCATTAGGTTAGTGGTAGCAGCATAAAAATTATAAATGGTTTTTGTCGTTGTCTTGAAAGAAATTGTGACTGCTGATAAATTTAACAGTGATTTCAGTGATCGTATCATGATGTAATGCTTGATGAAAGAGCGGTACATCTACTAACATGCATACATTGCACAACAATGTAATATACTTGCTGCATCCCTACCCACCACGTGGGTTGTTTATGCTTCAGAGGCTTGTTCGTCTGGCAAAGATAATAATAATAATAATAAGCTCTTTTATTGCAGATACTTGATGATACGATTTACAGAAAAGAAAACAATCACACAAGATCCATATGTATTACAATTAAAAACAATTCAAAAAAGTTTTAAGTTGCAGCTTAGAGCGCAGATTAGGGGAAAAAACCGATGGGAAAAAAACCTCGATCAGAGGGAATAAAAATTAAAAATTGGCAGACTCTTTTTGAAGAAGTAAAAAAACGGACTTTAGAAAAAAACCCTAATCAGTAGAAGTTACACCTCTATCCTATTTGGTTTTTCTCCAGCATTGTCGTAATTACATTTAAAAAAATCAAAATATATACTAACTGGGATGAATGTATGCACAATATGTGTGTAAAATAATTGTGTAAAGAACATTACTAAATAAAAATGGAGCAGATGCATACTATTGGAATATTTAAAGTGAATACCATTCAAGATTAAGCGCTGCATTAATATGTAAGAGAATTTTGGGACAGTAAAATCTAAGCAGATGTGTATATATCTACATAAAAGAAAGTATTAGCATACATTGCAATGATGACCAAGTGTGAAAAATCCTTGTGAAATGTTTTTTAAGCACTGAAAACAATGTAGAGATGGGGATCATAGTTTTTTTTTTTAATTCGAGGCATATACATGTAGGGATTTGTCTACATATAGGTTTAGGTTTATAGATAGGGTTTCTTATAAGTTGGGAGTCATTGGGTTATTATTTTAGGTTCATCAAAAGCAATGTAGTATTTGTGAGCTGACGATTAATCATTTCAAATGCGGTGTATCTTTACACACTGAAGTATAACAATTTATTTTTCCGCTTTTTGAGAAGTAATGCATGTTTACGCATGAGTTTATGGGAAACAATCAGTGGTATACATGTACATACCATCGCAGTAATCTTGGAGAAAGAGAAAGCAATCCTTCTAAAAATAGTACAGTAGTAATTTTCGTTGTGCTTTAAAATAATTTTCACTCAACATGCGCTGCTGGACCATCTTGGTAACTACAATTGTAATGAAACAGGTGTGACACCATTCATCATCATCTGGTTTTCAATAGACAGAATCAGAAAAGTTTCACTAGTTTCAATTAATAACTACAAACTTCCATTATATTTCCTCATTTATAACAATCTTATATACAATTTTTGTACCATTAAGATAGCTTGTTCTTACATACAGCAATTTTATACCCTTTTGACCGCAAACAATATGCTTTAATTCATAAGTAGTAATAATTATTTGTGTAATAATTATGCATGTAGTAAATTAATTACCATAAGATAAATTTAACGAAGTATTTGTGCCACAATATCATTTTCATTTTTTTCAATGTATTTTCTGTATGTATGAATGTACAAACAGAACAACACCGGAGAAAGCTCAAAAAATATATTTCTGTATAGCCCAAAATGTATTATAAGTAAGTACATGTAAATAAAGTTATATATAGCCTTTATATATACCTAACTATTGCTACTTACTTAGCTTTAACTATGATTAAGTGAATACAAATGAATGCATTCAGTGTAAAAAAATATTTTTCATCTTCTCCAGTTCAACATTCAACAGCTTTCTTTCTCTTTAGGATTAAATGGTTAATGGTTTTAATCAATCAAATCCTACAGATTCAGAGATACCAATAGTTTGAGACAGGCGTTGAAACTTTTTCCGTCTATTGTATTTTCAACAATCCATTGAATACCCAAAAACCTGTTGTGAATATTTCTTTCCTCTTTTTCATGTCGTAAGTTACTTGTAGTTGTTGTAAGTGTTTATGTATGTAGTCAGTACTTTTTAGTATTTTTTGTAATATTAGGCTAGCCATGAATGATGAAAGGACTGCGATAAGTATTACTATTATTACTACTACATCGAAAGGGAGAAAACACAATTCCCCAACGTAAGTAAGTTCACTAGTGAAAACGACGAAAAAGAAATTACTTTTATTTCAACATAAGGATACAACATACTTTAATGATAGTCTAATAAATTATGTGGTGTGGAGTGGAATCACAGTTAGTTGCATAGACATATATAGGTACAAAATGTAAGTAGGTTGGTAATGTAGCCGTAAAAGTTGCAAGTGTAAATGCCATAAGCAATATATCAGTAGCTGTGAAAAAGTATACTTTATACATATATAGCCTTTAATTACACGCTACATTAATGTCAAAGAAATGTAGAGCAGACTCATTGAAAAGAAAAAAACGCTATTTTTATTAAAAGCTAAGTGCATAATAATATATATTATGAAATTCATGAAAATTATACAAGTCCAGAGTGTGGAAGGAGTGTATAATCTGGGAAATAAAATGTCTCTTACGGTTAAAATTAGATAAGTGGTGTGTATGCTGCGTTCTATTTTTATTTCGTAGCTATTATTCTAAGGTTAGACGTAAATGTGCTGTATTAAATGAAATTATAGAAATCATACTGTTTCGGTCCTAAGGCTTACTATTTTAGCGGACATTTCAACTCCTAAAAGTGTATCATTATCTGTTTAGTTGGTGTTTAATTGGATAAAAAGCAGACGGCATGGTGTAAAGTATACTTGGATAGTTTGAATAGATTCAATTTTTGAAAAAATGGGACGACCGACTCGTGCTGGACTGGCAGTATGAGTCACACGTGAGGAAAATTAAGGATTTTGTCGTGTAAAAATGAAAAGTACAGAAAAGCACATGGGGTGGATTAAGATTAGAGAAGCACAAGGTGAAACCGGCATCGATGAGGAACGTGAAAAGGTTATTCTTTAAACAAATGTCCTTCCTTGATTTGATGGTATGTTGCATGCATAAAAAAATGAAATGCTTAAAATTGTATAGAATTGCATCTAATTTAAATGTCCGAATGGAGGGTATATTATGATTGGTGATTAATTATTAATTAAAGTGAAAAAATATACTTTAGATGTTGAGATAAGAGTGGAGAACAATCTGATTTGTAAGTGTGCTTCAAAAAATGTACATTAATCCTATTATACGGTACGAAGTACATTATGTACATTATTTGTATTAAATTAAGTAAGTTTATTATCAAATTAAGTGAATACATACCTATTTGATATGCTGTGAGTATTGAAATAAATATAACTATATTATAAGGCATATGTACATATAAGTTTAACTACTGTTTAACTACTAAGCTTTGTTTGGTATACTACTGCTAATATGCTGTAAGTATTGAAATAAATATACATAACTATATTATAAGGCATATGTACATATAAGTTTAACTACTGTTTAACTACTAAGCTTTGTTTGGTATACTACTGCTAAAAATAGAGAAAAAGGAGTGATACGAATATATCTGTACTCAAGGATATTTACTGTTGTTTAGGTTGTTATTATATATTCAAAGATTGTTTAATATGATGGAATATGTATCACGTAAGGAAAGATGAAAATAAAACGGTTTTAAAATAAAATGTTTAAAAAAATAATCTAATCTGCACATTTTTGCTAACAACATTAAACGCAGCTACACATAATAACATGTTACTAAACACAGCACATTATGAACTCGAGATGACAGGAAAAGAACTAAGCGTTTTGTGGAGGATAAAAGCTGTCTCTACCATTGACGTGAAAGTTGTCGACCTTCAGGTAAGAATAATACACAATACAAATGATACGGAAACACTTTTGTATTTAACATTTTTCCATCAACAATTCAATAAAAATCGACCACGTTGCAACTTACATTGACAAAACATCCAAAAAGTTTGTCTTTTGTGAACATTGCACTTCATGTTTCTGTCGTGCTCAGACGATTGCATAGTACGTTGGAACTTGGAAGTGGGACATGAATCGTTGCTTTTTGTTAAATAAAGTGCGACCTACTTCTGCACTAAATCTGGACCACTGCTTAGTTTTTTAAAGTTATTTAACCATACGTGTGAGTCGTTTAAACAAAACTAATGGCACGCATTCATGTTTATCTAGCTGGCTCCCGATGAAACAGCTTTTTAAGTGTGTTTGTCATTAGGCACGTTGCTTTTCCTGTCCAGGGGAAATACTAACTACAGATGCTTATCCTATAGACTATTCTGATACGACAAGACATTCGGATTTAAATTAAACATTTCCGACGACAGGAGACAACAACGTACTATAAGCGTATTATAATGACTCCTGCAAATGCATTACACTAAAAATGTATGATTTTTTAATAATTTTCCTTTGTCACTTATTTATTTATTTTTTTTGTGTCGCAGCTGCTAGTAATGTTCAAAATACACAGACTAAGTGTTTAATCCAATTCCCCAGTCATTAGTCACTTTTACTACTTTACCCATTCAAAAAATCCTTAATGGTATCTTGCAAACTAAATACATACCTATGCACATACCTCTCCAGTTCTATTATCTAATAATTACTACTGGGCTTATAGGCTAACATTTTGTAAAAACTTAGTTTTGGCCAGAGGAGTAAGGTAATTTCCAAAAAACTGAAAACAGCCCAAAAAAATCCCATTAATTTACTTTTCCCCATTTCAAACTATCGTAAAGCACTATTCTCTTTTTATTCTTTAAAAAATCATAAACCTCTTCGTCTCAGTTTCCCACTCGAAAAAAATGTATAAAAAAGAGTAGAAAAATGTAAAGGCTTAATGAATACAATCATTTCCAAGCAAGCGTTTCGCTTCATCATACCTTAAACGGGGACATTTTCAGCACAAAAAAAAATTATTCTCAAGTTTTTCTAAAGAGAGGAAGGAAACTACTTTGTCTCGCTCTGCACAAAATAAGGAAGGTATTTTCGCAAACTTTTTTTTATATGCAAAATCATTACACCAGATCATTTGTCATCATGTATGGTGTGTGTGTGGGTACATGTCGACCGACTTTATGCATAATATCTTGCTCATACCTCTCTACTTTCATATTTCTTCTGACTTCACTTTCGTTTCGTTCTGCCACCATGATTCCATTGTGGTAAATGAGTACTTCTTAGGAAATCCTAGCTTCCAACAATACACATTGCATAACAAAGAAAAACGATGAATCAACTAGCAGTCATGGTGTCTTATCACAATTGTATGCTTCTCATGATATGCTATTCTAAACTACGTGCATCCTTTTACTATTTTTTGCTTTACTATCTCCTATCATTTTAGTTTTCTAGAAACCCCACAAAAAAATCTCTGTTTTTTTAGGTTCCCACCTTCCAGGTTCATTCTTTATTTGCTCTTTCTCAAAAAAATTTTTTTTTTGGCTCTTCCGTTCTCATCATCAGTCATTTACAATGGGCCGACAAGGCAGACACTACAGACCATGTAGAGAATAAGAGAGCACTTCTTCCTTAATATGTTTAGTAGGTCACTAAAAACGAGGAACTATCAACCAACCAGGAAATCTTATCTATTTTTTTCCTCTGTTTGTGTGTAATGCTATTACTTAAACCACACTATTTGCACATACATAGATTTAACTAAATATTATCCCTTGGTTGAAATAAAAAGAAAAAAAGAAAATTGCTGTGTTGTACTTTGCTGCTACTACTACCACTACTGGAGTTTCGAATGGATTAATAATTTTCCAAGATCTTTCTTTCTTCGCAGTAATGCTCAGCATTAGAGTTTGAAAGAACACATAAAAAAAGTAAGAATAAAATCGAGAGAGAGAGAGAGAGAGAATACCAAGCACAAAAAGATTTCCTTTTTCAAGTTTCCATTTTTTTTCTCCTGCTTTCCGCCTACTGTGCCTTTCTTCAATAGAAACTCGTACATACATATAATATGCCCATACGTTGTACTTAAAAATATACCATTCCATTTTTTCGTGTAGAAAAAAAGAGAAGAATGAGTTATCGAGTGCTACTACCACCATACCCACGTTTTACGTACAGAGAGGGATAAGGTTAAAGGATGCAAAAATAATTTATAGCATGCTTGATACCATAATCCATGACAAAGTTACATAAATACTTGGTCTATTTTGTCAGTGCCACCACCAGAGTGTACCAACCAGAGTACCTAATGTAGGTCTTACAGACGTGCTAGTTGTATGTTCATACGAAAAGCAAAAGGGATGTTTAGTAATGAGGGTAAAAATGCATGAGTTTTTACAGTGGGTATAAAAACATGCTTTAGCATTAGAAACAGCATGTTGTATAGTATGCATTTGCAAAAAAATATTGTTTGTAATAGAAGAAAATTTATTTATAGTTGTAAGTTTATGTGTGTAAAAGTATTAGACTTTTTTTTAGCAGTTTTAAGCACATAGACCAGCAATGTCTGGGATGAAGTGGTGTGGGGTGATGCTGATGGTGATATTACATGTATGTATTTGGTACAAATTTCATGATTGTAGCATGGATTCCAGTAGCACTGTAGTAAATATGTAGTAGAACTGTTCATTCATAATAAAAGAAACTTATCTGTAACCAGAATTGCTGGATCTTCTTTTTTTCGCCTGAAAACGTAGTTTATACGCATCTATTTTTTCAGTCATTTTATCCACTACTCTGGTGCTTGCATGTATATACAGTTTTGTCGTTAGCAGAGTGGTACCGTACGACCACGAATGAAATCTTGTTTTCGGCGAAATGCTTAGAATGAAAATGAAAGTGGAAGAAGCACGTTGGTAGTAGTAGGTTTAGGTATGAATGTACATATAATATGTAGTAATTCAGGGTTCCTGTCGTGATCTCATACCAGTTTTGGCAGAATTTCAAAGTTGTTCTCAAGGCATGCATACAATACTTTTATTTTGAGGGTTTGGTGTATGCGGGAGACTTGGACAGGTCGTGGAAAAGGGAAGTTTCAAGTAAACATGCACCCATACGACAAAAGGCGGTAATTAGAAATTACAAAGGGATGAGGGACTTTTTAATGTTAACGGCGTTTTAAAGATTTTACAAATTTATTCTCATCTATTTGACAAAGATTTGAAGATTTGTATCTGGGACGGAACGTAAGGATAAACAAGGCAACACGAAAGAGGTCAGGGAAATTAAGCATGATTGTGCGTATTCCATTCATACATTCTGCGAAATTCGGTTAGTGA
>JAHZMZ010000173.1:0-20369 GCA_027743805.1 Lepidocyrtoides sp. E14
TAAAATACTTGAAGAAATGAAGACCAAACAAGTCAAATTTTCTACCTTATTTCATTATCAGTAGTACTATATTTAGAAATACAAGCTTTTGAAAGTCTTCTAACTTATTTTCTACGTCTGGTTTCATTCAATCTCTGGTTAAGTATAAAATGGTTGATTCGAGCATGTATAGTTTAAATAAACTTAGCGCAAAAATCTTTCTAATTTACAAAAGAGCTTAGCCACACTGCACTGGAAGGAAATCGGTCAAACCACATGACTAAATGGAACCCAGTAAGAAGTTGATTGGGTTTGTCTGTTTGCGTATGTATGCCCTTATCATATGGTTTTTCAAGTTCCTTCCGAAAAAAAACTCGAGTAGTGGTACGATAAGTCTTATGGATTAAATTGCCCCAGACTTGATATTGCGTAGGTATTTACTAATGCTAAAATTTCGTTCTAATAATCACGTATACACTGGAGAAATTCTAGTACTTTACGAATATAGACTAATTACATCATTTTGTACAATGTACATTTAATTTAAATATTCTGTGTATCTCTGCTTGAAAAACAGTGCGCGATATAAAAAGAGCTATAACCCGAGATCTAGAACAAGCAGATGAGATTCAGAAAGCAATTGACAAAAGCACTATCTTGACGATGATCATCAGATGAACAACAACAAGAACAAGTAGAACAGGAAGGCATTACTTTCACTTGCTCTTTCTCTCTTCTCTCACTACTACTTTTCCCTCTTTTTTCTTTTTCAGCTCACTGGCCATGTGAGTGAGTTGTAAATGAAAGGAAACAGAAGGGAGAGAACGGGTGAGAGGAGAGAGAAAGAGAGCTAGTAACAAAGTAGAAGAAGACAGGAGAGAGAGGCGTCTAGATAAATGGTTCTATTTACAAGGCTCAATCGTTTTAATGAGATCTGTTTTGTTGTTGGAGGTGGTGGCAGGATGGTGATGGCGGTGGCGTTGTGTGTGGTAACAGAAGCGTGTACCTATTATTCAGCTGTGTGAACTTGGAATTGAGCGAAATACTGATTCGAGCAAGTTGGATGGGTGCTTGAAAGATATATATGTTTAGTAGAGGAGAAAGCCGCTGAATAGGAAACATAATAGGCTGCCATTTTCAACCATTGTTTTGTATTATGATATTGTTATTTCATATAGCCTTTCACATAATAATATTATGCATACGTTGTATTTACGCCACGTGATTACAGATTCAACAAACAATGCAATGAAACAATTTTAAGTGAAATGTAGAATGTATACGCACATACTATAAACCCGGTCGCTCTACATTTTACTAAATCTACTTTCCCATTCGGGCATGGGAGATAAAGGACGTACTTTGTACTTTCTACTTACATTATGGCTTACTTTCATTCATAAAATCAAATGATATCCACAGAATAATAAAGTAAAACAATACAAGAGAAGATCTTTTGCTATTCTATTCAGACGAAATGAAAGGCTGGATGAGGTTAAAATGGCACTTTATATTGAAAACACCCACAACTGCGGCTTCAATTCAATTTCTTTCTATTTTGTCTGTTGTAAACCACAAAACAATCAGGAGGCCTCCTCTGCTGCAAAGTTTCAAGTGTTTTCCAAATTCAAAATAGCAAAAAGCATTTACATTATATATTCAAACGTACTCAACCAAGTAAACCCATTGTTGTCTCCAAAATATTCTCCAATCTTTTGGAAAAGTAATTTCATCATTGCGCATTGGTTTTTGCAAACCCTATTGCTGCAGAATGCGCATTCAAAAGGTTGTACTTTTTCCCAAAGATTGTGTTAGATTATGCACGTAAAGCCAGCACACGTCACATGAAATAATATGGCTCATTTAATAAAGCATAGGAAGCCCATCTCAGGAAAGGGTACGTGGAAGAAAACCCAATCCAAATGATGTGCAGCTAAATATCAGATAATCACATGAGACAACCCATTTCCTCCTTTGGCTTTTATGGAATCACAATCACTCTACACAATCATCGCATTACTGCCGCACAAGCTATCAAATCAAATGCAAATGTGCAATAGATACAAGGTAATGTGCCATGCATGTTTTTATGGTTAAAGGTGTACGTACACCACCAAATCCAGTTCTCATCTTTTAGCTTCAATGCTGCTACGGCTCATCATCGTTATATGCACATTTGCTTCGCAGCATTGGGTGTATCTACGTTTTCTTCTGGATGCATTCTACTCACATCCGGACACTTCACACGGAAAAACGGAAATACAGTAGCAAAACTGTCGTGTCGTATACTCGCATGTAAAAGTTTTATCAGTTTGTTGAAAAAATATTGTTATTGTTGCACTTTAGTAAAAAGTCTGAATATTTATTGCTTCGTTTTTTATGGATTCATCTTCTGCAGGCAATGTTCGAACTCGAAGGTAGCAGATACAGAGTAGATGGGGTGTCATGATATGAGATATTCTAGAATTATTCAACCATTTCAATTGTGAATTCGGTCCTATCGACTTCTCTAACTTGTGTTTGCAAATGGTGTCAGATTTATTCATAAGTAAACCTCAATTCCTGTTTTCCTTTTGTGGATGCTCAATACAACTACAACGCAATGTCATCGCACAGTCCAAACATAATCTTTCATGTGAACTCTTCCTTGACATCACAAATATTATGGGCGAAATACCCAATATAAATTATTTGTTATCCATCTTGTTTTAACAATCTGATGATCCTCCATAATCTTATGCACAAACTAGCAGGAAGCACTATACGAATAAGAATAACACAGAATAATAGTAATATACCATAATAAAAGCCCTATCATCATTCACGATCATCAACATGGTCATAAAACGTTATCATAAAAACAAGCTGCCAGTGAGACGAGGCAGGATTTTATAAGATTTCCCGTTAGAAAAACAGATGCTACTACTTGTGTGGTGCATCATAATATGGTCATAAAACGTTATCATAAAAACAAGCTGCCAGTGAGACGAGGCAGGATTTTATAAGATTTCCCGTTAGAAAAACAGATGCTACTACTTGTGTGGTGTATCATAATAATAATATGCATTTGTGTGTGAACTGCTTGAAAATAAAACGACGGGGTAAAAGAGAAATTCAATACGACTACTCGCCATGATGATATTCATTCATTGTATTTGTTTCAGACTAGAAAAGAAAGCAAATATTATGGAGAGGAAAATAATGGATTATGAATGATGAAGCCATATTATTCATATTTTCACATGATATAATGTTGGGAGTATAAAGTTTCATTAAATGACCAATTGTTTCCATTTGCAAATGGGATTCTCTACACCAGCGCTCTCGCTCCCTTTTTCCATTTCTAAATAGCTAAATACTTGCCTTACATATATTCACATACGTACTTTCTTCTATAAAATTTCCCAGAAGCAGTCTATTCTCTGTTTCTGCTTCGTTTGACACGAACAAAACGTCTTCAAAGCGGACCCACTGTGAGTACTGAGAATGTACAGAGCGAATCAAAAACCCATACAATGATCAAATAATTTTGAGCAAAAAAAAACAATGAAGTCTTTTGGAAAAAGAAAGGGTCACACAAGAACTCTTTAGATTTCGCATTTTCTTTCTTCAATCGTCTCTTGGTGTGTTTTTAATATAAATAGATACGAAAATAGTGCGTGCGTAGGCAGTTTTTTTAAAAGAACTAATAAACTCTTTAAGCAACTGTCATCACAAAAACTGAATGAAATGAAATTCACTTCAAAAGCAAATGACATAAATCTCAGAAAATGCGTATTTTCAAAATAGGTAAAAGTTTAAAAGCATGTTTTGTTCTGATCATAAATTTATGACAATAAAATATTGAAAATGGAGAAAGTGACGTAAAGTCTAGAAGCACACATCTGTCATACTCGTAATCATTGAAAAATGCCATGATTCATTGCCCCCATCATTACAACCGTTATATTTGAGGGAGGGAAAAGCATGCGTGTGATTTGAAACTGTAGAAAAATACAGAATAATAATCCTTTTGCATTGTTGTTTGCGGTTCACTCACTGTCAGTCTTGTGAACAGATTCACTTGTCTTACTTTTGTACCATTTTACTCCACGAATCTTCCCCCAATTTCCCCAGTGGAGAATCATCACTAGTGCCGCTCGCTACTACGTACCACCACCACCATCATCATCAAAATTTTCTATCACAGCCAAACATTCTACCCGAATTACGACGCTCTTTACACTCGACAACCATAACTGTAATGGCCTTACATGGTACACAACGACGGCATATTATGTTCCATACATATTCTTCTGACAAATAAATAGATGATGCAAGTCAACAGATAATCCTTTGACAAATCACATGCTTTTCACGAAGAAACAGATATCTCTTTCAAGAGAGTATAAGGTGCTGCTGCTGCTGCTACTGGTATGAGATGGTGGCGGTGGTGGTAGTGGAGATGAAGTGAGTGAATAATGCAGTGAAAGCAGTCCATTATGTGGGCTGTTAGTATGTAGCAGTTTTAGTGTAGAGAGGCAGATAAATAAACAACCGTGATATCAGTTGCGGTGATTGTGATGCTTCTGGTGCTTTTTCCTCTTCTTTCTGCGTAAGTAATTTCTTCTAGTTGAGTTGCATATTTACAACACAAAGGAGACTACCAGATAGTGAATATATATTTTAAGACGCTTCAAGCGCAAAGCCATATTATAATAATGATCAGTGCATCATAAAACAGCTCCCTAAGCTCCTTTACCGTGACTGATGTTTTATTTTCTGACAACAACCCAGCGAAAAGTAGTGGCACTATTAGATACTTTCTGATGCATTTGCTTTCACATAAAAAGTTGAAAACTTTTTTTTTCTCCTCCTGTTTTCCTTCTTTTTTATTAAGGGAAACAGAGAGTAAGTAGCGCGTTATTATCATCTTAACTCTCATCTAAAAACTTAACAATTTTTCCAGTGCTATAACCACCATCACCGCAAACTACGCAGTATATTGTATTTTGTGCTCTTCTTGCTACTACTACTTTCCCTTTTTCTCCTCCTTCTTCCACTCGAAAACCATTTGCTTTCGTCAAGTACTTCAATAATTTATGAAATGGCTGGAAGCTATTATATGGTTGCACACCACCACAACAAGAGTGAAACGGAGGAAGTAAAAAGAAGAGAAGGAAGAATGGAGTTTAGAGTATCAGAGGAGTAGTAATAATTAATCAGCAACAAAGCCACAAAAAGGAGCCATAAAGAAAGTTGTAGCAGTCGGGATAAATTAATTGCGGAGTATTACAGACTCGTCTTACAACAACCATACAGCAAGAAAAACAACAGCAGACACATATACATCTATTTTTCACAAATTTCAAGTAATATTTGTGTTACAGATACATTTAATAAACAGCGTATGCGTTAGAAGTTTATCCACTGTAGGTACGCACTTATGTACGTAAGCATCAATGAGATGATAATGATCATCTTACAGATGAAGACATAAAAGCGTGGGACTAGCTGTATGCGATATGCGATTACTTGTACATACCTAATGTGTGGTGTCGGTTGGTCTGAAGTGCGCTCTGCCACCATACCATGCACATTACCACCGTATAATAATACATATATGTTGTAGGATACATCACGTCACTACTATTTCAACGAAATAGTGGTTTCCGGTTTTGAATGTGGTACATCTGCTATGTCTGAATATTGTTGTGCTTTCTGAGTGTAGCAGAGTATCAGATGCAAACGCATCAGTTGTGTGTAATTTAACTTGGCATCAACAGTTAAAATGTAACACGAACCATTTGTGCTGAAAGTAAGGCTTCTATTCATATTCAAATTTCATTCTATTATTCAATTTGTAAAAAAAAATTAAATTGCATCCATTATTGTGTATATCGCTGAAATGTTTTCAAGAATATTTCAGTTGTGTCAATGTAAAGTGAAGAAATCACTAGCATTTCCTTTTTCACAAATCCGGAGTTTAATGAAACGCAGCACTAAAGTGGAAGTACTGATGTCACTCGTGAACACTTTGCAGTCGTTTTACATTTACATTCAAAGTGCAAGTGCACCATAATAATGGAGTGTACACTAAAACCATAAAAAACTCTGAAACGAGTTTCTTTTAACTCACAATACTCAGCGCAACACACACACACACCCACAGAAGCATAAGTGGTTGTACAGACAGAGCAGCAAATAATAATTTGTCCATTCACTCGTGCATTTCATATAAATAAAATACATACTTCAGAAAACCGCATCACAAGGAGAAAAAGCAGCTTAGCGTCTTTGTCAGACCCATGAAGCGAGAAAAAACCTCCTCCTTTCTTTCCCTCCAATTTTCTTCTTGAATACAAGAAGCCCTGCATTCGCATTCTTGCAAAGAATCGGCACAAGTAACCAGGGATGTATAAAAAAAGGAAACAGAAGTAGTAGAAGTATTTTCTACACGACTTCTCTGTAAATGTGACGGTAGGGATCTTTTCGGGTTTTCACCCTCCTTTGCATTTTTTCCCATCATCTTTTTTCGTCCTGAAATGCTACTGACAACAATGATGCTACAGCTTTACAGGGTGGAAAGTCCATAAAATAGTTGATGATGATGAGATACATATTTTTTTCTCAACAAAATATGGTTATTATAAGGCACGTGACTATAACATCAGCTCATCGAAAACAGAAACAATGCCGTCCCAAGCATCTGCAGCTAAGCATACGAGATAGACCTCTATATGCTTTATTCCAACCATCTATAAAATTCATCAGATGTCTGCTTACACTGCAAAGAAAAGACTGAAGACGGTAGTAGTAGAAGTGTGGGAGTTTTGCAATGGCAAGATGGTTAAAAAAGTGAAAAGAAAGCGATGATCAAGAGCAAATCATCTTCTTAAGTCGCTGTAAGATCTTCAGCATAATATCTGAATAAAGAAAGTTATTCCGCGACCTCTTTTTCCGGCTTTATGCATTTGTTACAGTAATGCTTCTGTTGTTCTTCAAGCCATAGCTTGGTATGTTAAGGCATCCTTCTCCAATTTATTTCCCCCTTTACATGCTTCTCATCTTATTCATTCCGTCGTTTTGCTATATTATAATATTCTATTATTAACGCCATTGCTAATACGACGATTGTATGGTGCTCATGGTGCGAATGGCTTGTAAAAGATTCCATTTTTGAATTTGTGATTTCAATGTAACGATCCAATACTACCACTCTATGCTACTCCAATGCTACCACTAATATTATAAACTTTTACATTTATTTATCCGTGTTATAAAATGCAAAGCAACATAACCGAGCGGTGGAAGGAAAATTCATATAATAATAACAAAATAATAGGAATATTCGCAGCAGCGGTAGCATCAGCATAGCGCTATGATCACCGTCAGTAGAAGAACAGAATAATAATATCAGCCAGAAAAGAACTCTTTTGAAAATCCATTTACGCATAAAATAGACTGTCAAGACACATTCCCTAATCCCATACATTATTGTGTAGTAAAGGGGCTAAACTCTCGTGCACAAAGAAAACTTACACGCTATTTCAGATAATAATAGCCGTATAAAAACAGCCATGAAAATGCACCAACTGGAGGAAATAAGAGTCAGACATCATATCTATAGTATTACAAATATGCATATTAGTTTACTTTGCCTTCATTTCCCTTTGGTAAAATAAGATATTATATTATGAGCATTGTATAAACAGTGAAAAAAGTGTCATATTATTCTTTATTCTTATATGTGAGGCAACCTGCTACAAAAATCTCAAAAATGTGTCCAAGTATACTGCTATTCAGAAACTGCATATTATATGAAAGATGAGAGACAGAGGAGACTAAAACTTTCATTTCAGTACTCTATAAAATATTGTCTATTTGTGCATATTGTCCTTCTATTTTGTGTGACTACCAACTTATCCATGTACGTACCGATGGTCTTTACATAGATTTTCTTGATTCGTCAGTTTGTCTGTGTATCTATTTTTCCTCGTGTTTTGCAAATAAATAAACACATTTTTTCTGGTTGGTTTGACACTGGTAACTTTGCCTAAAGGCCTTTAATGACTTTTTAAATGCAATACAGGTTTGTAACCCATAAGGTTGGATTTTGTGGAAGCTAATAAATCAGACGGAGTAATCTGACAACTTTCACACCCTCTCCGCTAGAAACAAACGAAATTTATGATGAGTTTCTGCAGCATGTCGTCAGTGCGCTATGAAAATCTTATAACTACTCACTGACGATGTGTTAGTGCATTTGTTGGAAAATTACTCAGTTAATTCGTAACCATTCAAATATTAGAATTATGATTTGATGAAAGTCACAATTCCTACAATCATCATTCGTAAAATATCTTGTCAGCTATAAAAATAGGTTTTTCCGAGCTTTTAGCCATCAATATCTTTCTTACCCAAATAATTTGACATTGACTTGATTGCTTCATTGCTGCTACTTAGGTTAGGCTTATTTCATATTTCATAGGTATTTTTTAAACTTTATTCCCCTTTTAAGAAAAATAGGTCTTTAAGTCTACAGAGTACATGAAGATGTTCTCTACATTTTATCTTTTGAACCGACTTACGGCTCAATGTCAGTGACTGTGATTGATTTTATTCAAAAGAGTGTATCATTGTGCATACGAAGGACTAAATCTTCTACTCTAGACATCATTATCATCCATCACGAAAACATAAGGAAACAAAATTCTCCACTACAATCCCGTGCACCTCATCATTTTAATAAGGAAACAACTTGTCAGTCTGCGTACAACTCCCAGGCTTAAACGCAGGATGCATTGGCGGTGGGGCAACGTGTTCCTTTGGAGTTAAAAAACCTAAAAATGCATTTGCTTCGATTAACTGAAAGAAATCTGCCAAATATATGTCGACTTTTGAATTAATTTTTATTTTCCAACAGAAAAAATCAAATGAATATGATTGACTGATTCGAAAATTTGAGTTCATAAGCTCTAAAACTCTAAATTGATGACATTCTGCTCTGACTGACGTAATGGTAAAATTCATCATGAATGCCTATCCTCACGTACAACTGGTTATAGAAATATCATACACATAGTATGCAGATATTTGTATCTTTGTAACAAATAAATCGTTTCAATATGTTACGAAAAAATCATTCATAATATTGATTGGAAAAAGAATGCAGGAGATATTCTTTCAGTAGAAACAATGTTTTTCTTCTAATGGCTTGTTTGTATTTGATAAGTGCGTGTAGACAGTGAAGATGGACGAGAGAAAACATCGTATCAACAATCCTAGTAGTCTTTCACCAAAAGTAGTCTGTTAAAGAGCAGTGGCTATGTACCAACAACAACAAGTAAGTGCCTATTTAACCAACTGGAATATAATGCGGAAAAAGACCAACGAGTGGATCTCTAAAGGGAAACACGACAGTCAACCAAGTAGAGGCAAAAGGTACACGCGAATATTGTCAAGCTTTATTGCTTGAGTGAATGTGATGGAAAACTTTATATTTATTTGTGTTTTATAGCATTTACACACTAGAGAAAAACACATAAAAAACGAGTAAACAGTTTCACCATCAATTCACTTTACATTGTAGTCAGTCGTAATTTCAACACAAAAGACAAAAAAAATCAAAAGCCAAACAATTTAACTTTCTTTTCTGTTCTCTCAAGTAAATCCATTCTGGGTGAATTGAACTTTTGATTTTTCTTTGTCAAACAAGCAGAATTGCTCAAGTAAAATGTAATAATAGTAACAGTAATGGTAAAGTTTACTTTTTAACTTGTCTCTCCAACTTTCTATTTGAGTTTTAAACTCTTTTATTATCATTTCTTTCTTTGAGAAATTAGTATGCTTCATGATAAAACAATGAAAGGGTGTACTTACCACATTTTCCTTCGTATCTGACAGTGATGTTCCTTCTCTGTCGACAAGCCTCTCGATCCAACTCGCATTTATTCCTGTAGTTTATTCCATTGGATCCACAAACGGGTTGAGAGTCGTCACTATCCCCATAATTGGGGCATGAAGTTGGACATTCACATGTTGCAACATGGCCATCCGCAGAGGCAACACACCGGGAACCAAACAAGCACGCTTTGTCCGCACATGGATCTGGCATACCTGCCGGAAATAAGTAACATGCGGAGCTTATGAGAGGGGCATTTGATGAGCATGATAAGATGAGAGTGAGCACAAGGAAAAGCTGCGGAAGCCGAAAATGTGGCGAAATAATAAGCAAACTTAATCGTCGTCTTCGCCTTCTCCGCATTTTTGATGATGGCGACGACGACGACAATGGGGCTAATCTTTTCCAGGTGGTGGTGTTGATCTTGATAATTCTGCTACTGTCACAAGAGGAGAGGTTGGTACCAGACCCAGCGGTAGTAGAAGCACTATTGTTACCACCTCCACCACCGGAAAAAGTCAAGTGGGAATGGTGGGGGTGATGATTATGGTGTTTGTCACATGATGGACATAACACACAGTTTCTTATTACACTAGCCTTCATGTCGTTTTCTTCACTCTCCTGAGTCTCTATCATCATATCCGCACAAAAATTGCAACAACAACAGCACTGACATATGTTCCACTATCTTGAGGAAAAAATGGGCAAAGTGCAAAACTGAATGACACGGTAAATGTATGTTTTGATAGCACAACTGTTACATGTTACAAAAAACTTTATTTTGCTGAAACAAATACGTATGCTTGTGTGTGTATGATGGCGGCAATGATGATGTTGTTTGGTGATACCAGTGCGGGAGAGAGAGAGAAACTCTTGTAGTCGTCTTTTTATGTTTATTGTGCACTTTTTGCAAGTAAACCGGTCTATCTTAATGTTCACTACATTAGCTTTCACTCTTCTTCTCCTTCTTGAAACGCAAGTGGCAGAATGTAAGTATTTGTACCTAGGCTTGCTAGCATACACTCAGATATGTGTTGTTCTATTATGAGTAAAAGCACACAAACTGTTTATATTGTATAATAAAAGTACACAGTGGAAAGCTTAGATTGCCATTATGCATTTTTACTGCTACCATCGTCGTATGGCCTCGTTTGTTTGCTGTTGACTCGTTGACGATGATGACGATACGAGAACAAGATTTGGGCAAGGAAAAAATAATAATAAAAAAGTTTGTCCATGATCTTTCTTTATTAAGGCCAACTCACTTTTTTTCTCTCCTCTTTCTTTCTATCCGTCTCTTTCTCTCTGTATCTGTGATCTTTACGTAACGCTTTGGCTCTGGCTAATCTGTTTTTCTGGGAATTCTCAGAAAAGTAAGAAGAGTAAGATGCTTGTTGTTGTAAACAGCTCTAGTCTTGTTTGTTTCGTCGTGATGTAAGCTGCATTGCCGAGTTTTATGCAAGCTTCTGTTTCATTAGAAATATGAAACATAAGCTAATGTAAAAGTAGGGATTAAACAGCTCAAATATTTGGAGTAGAATGCAATAAGTAAAAAAACATTACATTATTTGTAGCAGAAATGTAGAATAAGTATTACATAATATTACTTGATGTTGACTGAGTGTGTGAATAATGTAAAAGTAGTTTTTGATGGTCAGAATGCATTGAAGTGCTTTTCATGCTATTAAGTTTGAAAGTAAGTCTACTTACAAGGGAAACTTCACCTTGTCTGACCTCATAAAAATCAGAGAGAGCTAAGACGGTAGCATGCTTTTTATATGACTTGTTTTAACTTTTCATATTTCAGAAATAGGGCTTGTAAAATTGTAGCAGGTTAAAATGTCTATAGTAATAATTATAAATGTATACGTATACATAAACGACATGTTGCTGCTACCTTTTACTCCTACGATTGTAATTTTTTTGGCATTGTTTTTCAATTTTCATGCTCATGGTATAACAAAATACAAGTGTTTCATAACAGTACAATGATTGATCACTTAACTAGACCCTCTCTGACAGGATGCATTGTAGTCTATAATAATATACTGTGGATCTTACATGGGAATATTATTCGCCTTTTGAATGTGTATGTCTGCATTCTGACTGAAATACGCCCGATTTTGCAGAATATGCTAAGTTATATTATGTTGCGAATCAGCTTATTCCAAGTTTCAATGAAACACATCGTGCTGCTTTCACCGTTTCGATTACAAAGCACGCTTTATAAGCTGTAGTTAACTTACTTATCGTTAGTTAATGTAGTACGGTAGCTCACCTAACGCGGTAGACACACACTTGCAGAGAGAGAACCTCATTTCCCTTTTCTATTTCGTTACGCTACAATTGCGATTAGTGCAGGAGTATATTAGCCGTCTTGGTGTATGCACACATACAGTGCTCACGTTTAAACAGCAGAAAAATGTGTAGGCAGTTTTGTAAGCTCCCATTTTCTTATTGAAGATTGTAGTGTATAAAACGTGACGTGACACTTCTTGTATCATGAATAAAAAGAATGTGGGCTGGTTTGGTTAGAATGGAACTGAACTGTGTGTGTGTGTGTGTCTGAAAAGAAACAAGACCGCGTTTTGCCAACTTGCTTTTCTGCTGGGAGAAAATCTCTATTTAATTACAAAGTGCTCTTTTTGACTCACGTTCACTACGTGAAAAATAGCAAGGCAGAGAGAAAGTAGTTATGCGAAAAATGTACAGCCATGTGGACATATATATATGGCAAAAGCCACGCGCGACGTAGATGCGTTTAACATACATAAATATGTATATATCCGTCGGTTATATTTCTACGATAAGTAATATACACTACATTTAAAAAGTGTGTGGTAGTCTGTCAAATTTTTTTTATGGTAGACGTCCGTGGGATGGTTACCATTTTCCCTGTTTCCCTTACTCACTTACTCAACTGTCTGACTGTTCCCTGTGCAGCAATTTTAATGGCAATAATTATCTGGCAGAAAAGGTTCTTTCTAGAGAGCTGTCAAGAAGTACAATGGAATTTTTCCACACTCTACGTTTTCTCCGGTTTCTTAGTTAGACAGCCAAATTCGGGATTTTTTTTTCACTTTCCGCAATTGAAGCGATTTCCTGGCTGGAAGGAGGTGAGTTTTTGCAAAGAGAAAAAGGGAAGAAATAAAAGCGGGTGAAAGACAGCCACATTTTCTGACAGTGGGATAGTAATAGAGATATAGCAACGGAAGTATGAAATCAGTTTACAAAAGTAGCGGAAGAACTGTAGTGAGTGTGGCTGTAATTCAATTGGAAAGATTACCATTGGGAAACTAATTAAATGCCGGTGATTTGCTTTTCACTGAAACAATCATATTTCCTTTCCCACAACTCTGCTTCTGTCTAGATGACTAAACTAACGGTTTACCAGGTATTTGGATGCACGAGCCACAAAATGCAATAGCCTTAAGCTATCTGCTATTCTATGCTCATTAATCTACCCAAAACACTGTTTAGTATTTCAAAACTGTTTTATTTCTAGATTTTGAACTAGAACTTTTTTAACTTGTGCTCTTCAAGGAAATTGAAACTCTCTCCTGCAAACAGATACCGAGACCAGACCACTTAACTCTTTTTCGCTATAATCTCAAAGGTGCACTCTCCTTGTGTAATACTGATGCAGGAGCTAACCTCTACCACCCGACTTATCTTGCCTACTTTTCACCAACTCTTACTTCACCACATTATCAACACAGGGAATACACCTACACAAGTGGGAAAAAGCACGTGTGCTCGGGTTTTTCTGGATGCCGTAGGAGCTGTCGACGTTTCAGCAGTCTGTAAAAAAGTATTATGCTCCGCATTCGTCCCCGTGCACTATATACATTTTGATAGATGCAGTTTACTTCTTCACCATCAAACATAACATCACCAACCACGATCCCAGAATACTTTTTTCACATCTTTATCTACTGTATTATATATATTTTTGTACAGATGGTAATAATATGAGTTTTATACACCTCTAGTCTATATATATTTCGTAACAAAAGCGGCAAAAAAATATACACTTTTTACTTGAGCCCATAATTCTCAACAATGCGCTTGCTATTTACAACTGTTTCCTCTTATGTATACACCAGCATAATATATAGAGTAACATAAATAACATTCTGGATATGCATATTTTGCTTATATATCACGACGAGGTCACATACAAGAATAGCTTTTCTTTTCTTAGAAGTATCAGCCAACAACTTAACTTGGTTGAGCTAGTGATGTGCTTACTTTTTTCCTCGCCTATTTTCTCTTCATCGTTTTCTCTTTTGCATCCAGTCAACCGTCAACCTACAGTATACATAACTATTACGTACAGAGACCTGCGTAACTTCTAGCTGATTTTTTTTCTTTGCCAATCATTCGCTTCTCCTTTCAAGTTTGTTATTTTTTCTAATACTTCTTTCACGTACGCACACATGCATTTTTGTACTGGTTCACTCGTCGTCTATAACGTGGGTTGTGTCATGTCGTCGTATTTTTTAGCAGTACCAATCCGGTAAAAGTAAACCCATTTGGATCAGTAAACTGGAGAAAAGAAGAGAGAAAAAAATAAACTTTAACGAAAAGTAAGTACATGCATAAATGTACCTACCTAGGTATATATTGTGACGTGGGGTATCGCAGAAAAGGAAGCAAAGAATAATATTCTGTGTCAGTTGAGGTATTGCTATTTGTAAACAGACTCAGTATTCAATAATAGTAAGAATAATAATAACACGAAGAAAGTCTGAATCAGCTCACTCTTCCTTCTTCTTTCTACTTACATTATCGGCTCAACGAACTCACTTCCCTCACAGTTTTCTTTCAACACAAAATGTAAACTAGTTTTTTCCCATTCAATATCTGTCTGTTTGAAACAGATTGAGCGAATCACTTTCTACTCTTGAAAGACTGAAACTAAAAAAAAAGAAGGAAAAAATGAGATGTCTACAAACATATATTTTTTCTTTGTTCCTCACCCTTCAAATAGGTGTAGGTATATGCATGCTTATACACACACACACACACACCATACAATCTAAAATGTACATGGTTATCTATTTATACATACGGCTGCGATCTCACCGCTTCGTTTTCCTTCTGATAGCTAGTGAGTAAGATTCTTTTGACAGCTAGCAGATTACATGCAGCTACCTACTGTATAATGCTCGCACATGGACACCAGTAGTCTTTCTAGTGCACAAATATAGGTATCTTGCGTATCAACTTTTCTTTTCTAGGAGCAAGGAAATAAACTAATACCTATACTTTATATTATGAAGTTTGTCAGTTCGTTTACCACTTTCACTTTGCCTTATGTATTATTATTATTATCGTGATCATTTCTATGATCCTGAGCATCATCACTCCAAACAAACTCACTTGGTTGGACGTGGAATGGGTAACGAAGATATATAGGTATGTACAACGAAAATGATACAGTTACACTTTATCTATCTATATATAATAAATATTGGTGTCCACCGAGAGCGGAAACTGCAACTGCCGGTGTTATGTTATAAGGTAGTTGAGCAGTCACTGAATGTGGTTTGGTTTGGCCAACAAAATATATGGCTTTTCAGGTCTATTGGGAATTGGGAATCGGAAAAGCAAACAAGAAGGGAAAAAAATAAAAAGTGAGAAGATGGAGAACGAGAGAAAATGTTACAATATGGATTACAGCAAGTAAAAGACTAAGACTCTCACTGAAATAGACAGATACACAGACAGACTGAAAAAATGGGAACAAGACGGTATGGATGAAGATGATGACGATGATGATCATGGTGATGATACACATAGTCACAAAAACAGCATGTTCAGCAAACGGCATCACGCCAAAAAAAAACATGGAAGAGAGAAAGAGACAGAGAGAAAGTGTGTGTAATATTATGAATGAGAGTTATTACCAGATACAGGCACACTCAACGTCTAGCACGGTACCACCACATTGCATTTGCAATGATGAGGAAAAACAGCTGAAACTGAGGATTATGACAATATGTTATGTGATATGAAGATGATGAGAATGACCAATAGAATCGGGAAGGTTACACGAAAATATTTCCTTGGGTTCTCTTCCTTCTTGCACGTCTTCCAAAAAACTAAATGTCATATTTCGTGTTTCACGCAACTTTCAACTGATCTGGCCATGGAACAAAAAAAAAGACAAGAGGAAAGAGCAGAAGATCAGTAGCAAATACGACGGGGACAACCACAAGAAGAAAATGAGTAGGGAAAGTGAGTAAAATGATGATATAGAAGAAGAAGAAGAAGAAGAGCAACTAAAGTGAGACAATTTTGAGAATGCAAATGGACTATGATGGTGTTCTGATGATGATGACGACGAAAATGACGAGACTGATGACTATGGCCATTGTTCCCTCAAGTAAAAAGGAGTTTCTGCTTAAATGCTTACGCTGCTTATGTAGCAGTTTTACTGGTTTTTAAGATGAGATGATGACGGTGATGAAGAAAAAGTTAGCAGAGTTAAATGTAGGGTAAACGAAAAGATGATTATGATGATGATGAGAAGGAGGAGGAGGAAAAAAAAGGCGAAGCTAGTGTAGTGGAGACAAAGCAGCACACGCGGCTTGTTGAGTGGTGGTGTGTGAGAGAAGTTTGGATTGTGCGAAGACTGGCTGTGACGATGATGATTTTCCTGGGATGGAGTCAAGTCAAGTGAAGTTTGCTACCATGCCTTTCCCTTTCTTTACTACAGCTTCTCTACTTCCATTACTTTTGCCTTAAGATCTACACACCAGAACTACCAGTATTCATATATTATTATTATTATTATTATTAACGTGTGTGTATATGTAACAAAAAAATAATAATAATAGTGGTGTTAGTAGAGTTATACACAGATGTATGTATGCACACTATTAAATATTGTGTATACAACCTATAAAAGGAAAACGCCAGAAGAGGAGGAAGATGAAAGCAAGGTTCTCTTCTTATTCCTAGTTTTCCACTTCTTTTCCTTCTTTCTTTAACTCAACAAGGATGAAGACGACGATAGTTTCTTTGCTTGCTCACTTTTTAACTAGACCATTGAAAGAGAAAAGAAGAATAGAAAAGAAAGAAAGAAAATAAAAGAAGCAACCTCCACACCACCACCATCATCATCACCCACCAAAGAAATAATAGGAATGGAAACCCCTTTTACGGCCTTTAAGTATATAAAAAAAGGGGAGTTGCAACCAGCTTTAGTTGTTGTAGCATTATTTTTAGACTTTCTTTTGTATCATCATCATCGGATAAGTTGCAATGAAGAAGTACCACAAAAAAATGTAACACTATCATCATCATCATCCTCCTCCTCCTCATCATCAACTTGCATTACATATCATCGCCTTCATCATCATCATCATCAACATGAGCCACTGTATCAACATCTCTTCATCATCACATTCGCATCACTGCTCTGCCTACCAGCACTATTACTTTTATTACAATCTACTACTGGCAAATATCAACTTAAACTAGTTATAACATTTTTCTCTTTTACTATTCAGTACTGATGGTAAGCTGGAGTGGTAGAGGATTGGAGAGAAGTATATGTGCAGAAAAAAGAGTTCCCTTCATGCATGCATATGATGCTATTATACGGCAATGAAATACATATTGTGTGCGGATAAAAGATGCTCACAGTCCATAATAATAACGAGTAAATCTGTCTCGATACTAACTCGTAACAGAGAAAAAAAGTGGAGTAAAATTCTATGCGAATACAGAAGAATATGTGTGAGGCATACAAGCATACATTATTATTAGCAGCGACACCGTACAAATGGAGTAGAAAGGTTTTCATAATAAATACATTCTTGTGAGTTGTGAGAGAGAAGCTTGAATTTGATAGAGAGAGAAGCTGAAATACATACAAATTTCTGGTACTTGTGTGCTGTATTATTACGTCTATATGTGTACTTACACATTCTTTCCCTGGCGGCACTTTTTGCTTTTTGCAAACCAGAACTAGAACTACATAGTCGCAAACACAAAGACCATCGTCGCAGTACCAAGAGAAACACCAAAAGTGATACTGGAACTGGTTGTACTACTACTGCACAGCAAATTTCTGCGGGTGCTACTGACAGACGAAGCCGTAAGTAAAGATGAGATTTTCTCTTCAATCACCAAATCAAATAAATTGGTGTACTTTACTTGCAATTTGTAGCAAATGGGTGTAGTTGGAAGAAGAAGTTGGGAAGAGAAAATGAATGAGAACAAGCCGAGTGTGAACATCTACTAACAATAAGCTTGAATGGTGTGTGTTGAAGTAAATGCGATAAAACTTCTAAACGATACATATAAAAAAAAGTTATGCTGTATACGCAACACTACATTTGGCTATACAGTTGACATTAGTCTTGCATCAAAAACTTCAGTGACTGCTTTTGCAAATGAAATTAATATATACATGTATTTAATTAAAAAATGAAAATGATTTTTTAAGCAAGGTTCAATACAAAATATCTTCTTTCATCAAACCAATCCAATCAAAATCTAATGATAACATCCTAAAGAAACTATTTCATACATAGGTACACAAATTCCGGCAACATTTGCTCACATTAACAGCCCAGAATGGTTGTATGGTTGTATGTACATGCAAGTCTAAAATTGCTTTAAAAAATCTACCTGTTTTCTGACTACATTTTCAAATGTTAAATGTATATTATGTTCTTCTGTACATTCCTATTCCTATAATCATAAAAATCAGTAATATGTTTTGTATGGGAAAAGTTTCACTTTAAGAGAGAAATTGTGTGCTGAGGAGATAACTTTAAGCATCGTGTTCATAATAATATGTTTACGTTTGAGCTATTTTCATCGCGTTCATCACTCCCATATCATCAACATCATTATAAACGCCGGCAACTGGCAGCCAAAAACCTATCATCATCGCCATCACACAGGGCATCGCATCTCTCTCTCAGCACACATTTCACACTTTTACCTATACCTTCACAGCCATTAATACCTTTTTACTGCTTCTCCCTGCTCTCATTCTCTCTCTCTCTCTCTCTTTCCACACACCATTTTCTTTCTCACCCAACCAAACCAGTTATGTGACTAGACTTTTACTTATTTTTCATCTTTTTTTTCGTGTCTTGCATGGTTGCGCTTTACAAAATTCTCTGCTCTACATACACTCATTCTTCCTGAGTGCTACTACTACTACTGCTGCCGCTACTGTACTTGGGAAAGAAACTACTTAAAATATTATTTTTAAGAAAAACTTTTCCCTTTTTATTAACAATGTAGCAAATATATATTATGATGAAAATGATGATGATAATGCTGATGATACCATTATTACTTTTAGTTCAGAGCCATTTCATACATTTTATGCACATTATTCTTATTATCCAACTCAGATAATGATAACTACACGGAAAGAAAAGAAACACCAACACACACCATGAGCCAGTCGACGAAGCAAAAGAAAAACGGTAAAGAAAAGATAGTCATGATAGGCTGAAGATGATGATGTCTAAAGTCCATTTTACTGGTGAAAACTTTTTTTTACGTTTTTTTTTTCTTTTTAAAAAAGGGGAGTGAGCGGAGAGCAAGTAAGTGAAAAATTGTAACAAGATAGGTGGGTTGGGTAGACACACACAATACAATGCAGAGTAGACATTAGTTAGCAAATAAAGAGGGAACAGCAGCAGCAAGTGGAGTAGTTATTGTTCACCGGAGAAACGGAAGTTGCAAAGAAACATATCCGAGTATATGACAGATATAGAAATATACATAGCGTATCAAATTTCTTTCCAACGGGAAACAGGAAGTCGTACATGTACACAGAAGGAATACTTGTTTGATATGTGTGTGTACTTTTGGCCCTCAGAGTATAGAAGTAGCAGTTCTATTACCGTTACGGCAAAAGAAGAGGAAAAGAAACTAAAGTAAGTACAAAAGTCTATTAAGGGAATTTCGATTCACAATTCCCTGCATAACGTTTTCATTCCATTCATTCTCTCCTTCTTTCACTAGCAACTTATATGCATGTTTTTTTGGAGAGTTTTCTTTCGCTATTTTTACTTTTTGTTAGTTTTACATTAGGGAAAAGTGGTGAGAGTTTATATATGATATAGTTAGTGCATTAGCAGACAATAAAGAGGCTTTTGCAAATTTTCTGCAAACGGAAAGGGAGACATTATTGAATACCATTAGTCTCATGCAGAGTAGTGTAATGGTTAAATACTTTATGCGCTTGCATTTTAAGTACAAATTTGTGAGGAATATTATGTAAACTTTGTATGAAGATGTCAGTCAACAGAATAAAATCTTTTGTTTTTGTTTATCAATCAATTTGGAAAATTGAAAAATAATCCATCAATTAATGATGAAGTAATGGCATTATTGAGTGAGCCTCGACTAATAGTTATATGACGGCACCAATAATGGCTCGTTAATGTGTAATACAGAAGATGGAGGAGGGAAAGAAAGCAGTAACTGCGTAATTTGGCAAAATATAAAAGATAATAATATTGGT
>JAHZMZ010000175.1:0-19372 GCA_027743805.1 Lepidocyrtoides sp. E14
CAGCTAAACACAAAATTTTTGGAGGCTAGCGTGCGTGCCAAAGAAAAAAAATGAATATACATTGTTTTCAAAATAATACGTGATTCCACAAACAGCAATATATTGCGAGAATGTCTATGTTTTCCACGTGATAATGGAAAAGTTATAAATGGAACAGGATATACGAAACTAATCTATTTTTGTGCTTTAAATGCTTTCATTTTCCATAGAGACACAGCTCAATTGTCTAATGTCACCAATGAAATGAGCATGCTCGTTATGTTGTGGGCAGATTTTTCAATGTGATATCAACGCGCCATTTTATTTCCCCATTTTAAAGTTTAAAAATCAAGTGTGAAATGAAACATGGGCTATGGACGTAGAATATGAATGTATGCCTGTTACCTATGTACATACCTATATCTGCATTTTTATTCTTCCTAAGGTACTAACTTGGTGTATTTAATTTTTACGTACACTGCCCAATAAAAATGGTAAATGATTGTCCATGTAGACTCCAAGAAAAATACAACTCACAGTAAAGTGTTTTTTTTTTAAAAATGGGTTATGCAGATTCTACATTGTGCGTCAAAAAAGTGATTGTTCACAGCTGGAAAGACTGGAATCTAAAAAAAATAAAAAATATGTTTTCGTAACGTGCACGGGAGCACGATGATGTACGTGCAAAAAAAGCGAATGCAAATAGGCCGTACAACGTCACAATCACAAATTTCGAGGAAAGACTGGAATCTATAAAAAATAAAAAATATGTTTTCGTAACGTGCACGGGAGCACGATGATGTACGTGCAAAAAAAGCGAATGCAAATAGGCCGTACAACGTCACAATCACAAATTTCGTCATCTGACACGGTGAATACTTGTATTGTACCTAGAGGAAAAACTTGATCTTCCCTGCCATTGCATTGCAACGTCGCATTAATTGATTTCTAAGATTTTATTGTAATGATGACGTTGTTGATTTTTAATGGTTCTCCGTACACACCACAGGTGCGGCAATTATTGTGGAGATTTAGAAGTTTACCTCTACTTTAGATGTACTTTTCCTTGTCCTTTCCTATGCATTCTCATATTTATGTCTTACACACAAAAACTTGACAAAAAAAGATTTTCATGCAGCAGCGTAAATAGGATTGGGCTTATTAAGTTTTCTATCTTACCCATTTATTTACCAAAGACAAAAAGTCAACGGATGAGTCAACGTGATTAACCAATCGCCCAACATCCAGGAACATTTGGCTTGGGATTGCGGAAAAGACTTGCATGGAATATGGATAGCAGCAATGCTAATTTTTAATGAATGCATCATAATTTTATCATTCATTCTAAATTATAAAATGAATGAAAATTCTCTTTCTTCCAGAAAGTTCATTCTATGATGAACCCTAACCAATACAACATGGGAACGCGTGTTCAGATTTAAAAAGCGTTTCCAATTTACTGCATAAATAAGCTGGAGTATTGCTTTGCTGAATTGCATTGTTTTAATCTCATGCGGGCATATTTTCCAACTGCGTAAATAGAGCCTGTAACATACTACAACAGTTTTTATCTGGTGTAGACATACATAGATTGTGGAATATACCGTGACATCATTAACGTAAATTCATGACAGAATACTTTGGAAATAATCATTTAATCCATAATCCATAACTCTCTTATCGTTTTTGTGGATATTCGTTCGTAGCAGTGCAAAGTGAATGTAGAAATTTAAAATACAAAATGTTTTCATTATAGCTATTGTAAGTCATCAGTCATCACTCTCATCTCATCTGTTCTACTAACGGTGGGTGCCACAGTGGCTTATTTATCTTTATTGCAGATAAGGCAGATTACTTTTCAAAACTTTGATTTTTGTCAAAAGGCAGAATAATAACATGAACCGAATGATTCATTTTTAGCGTGTCAAAAGTCATAATATGTCATCTCTTTTCAACAGCTTCAACAAGTCGTTTGCGACAAGAAACAAGAGAAGGTAGGCGATAGGTAAAAGTATTTTGTATTTTGGAAATGTATTTAAATACATGTATTTGTATTTTGTATTTAAGTTTCTCAGACAAAAAGTATTTATAAATAGATTGTATTTAAGTATTTTGACAAAAATGTATTTTGTATTTTGTATTTTCGAGACCCTGTATTTTGCCCACCCCTGCTAACTACCCACAAAATATCCAGTGATCTAAGTATATCACAAACGTACCTGCTTACTTGAGTAGTTTGTGGGTGCAAGGTACAAAATAAGTGAAAACTTTTACACTTTATCACTTATCTTTTATTTAAAGTCCGTGATCAGAAAGCGATTTGCACGAAACAAAAGATAACAAGAGAACTGATTGTTGTAAAAATAATAATTATAATAACACCGCACTTGTTACCTCATCATCACATACCTACTAGATATAGATAGATACATGCATATATCTCGTCGTTATATGATTTTTCGGTGGCGGTGTGGCATGTATTTTACAATGCCAGTAATAAATGCCTTCCAAAACACCAACATGTGTGAAAATGCAAATAATGGTAAACGAAATAGATATTACGTGTAACTGTCTACTGGAATCCAGCCAAGCTAGACATAAAGAAGTGTATTATGGTGACCAGTAACCGTTGGTAAGAGGAGTATACGCTCTTCCTCGCTCACTTTTCACTTTTCGTATTCCCACGATCAGCCAAGTCAATTTTTTGCATCTAAAGACTGACAATGGCTTTTGTAATAGACCATGCAATGTAATTGAACACTGTCAATAATATACCACCAAATGTCACACAATGTGTCTCCCAAATACTACTCATCACTATTGAGTATTATGTTACCCATATTATGATTATGTGATGGATGACCTAATATGTACGCATACTGTATACGCCAGTTCTAACTGAACAAGTTTTGCTTGAGTATTGAGTAAAGGATAGATTCTTCGGAAAACACGATCTTTCCAAATAGTTTGCAGATGATTCACTAATGTTCTGTCATCTCTGTGTGAGTACCTACATGAATCCCACAGTTTTTGACATGATAAATTATTCCGGGCAGCGAATACAATGTTGCTTGGAATTTTTTTAGAATTACGTTGATCGCATGAGGATGACCGGTCTGTCAGCAGCTGTCATCTATGAGCGCCTCCTTCAACTATGAAACTTTTTATTAAATTCTTAACTTATTATCGTTTCAGCAAATAGCGCATCTTTAAGAAAAGCCAGACAAACAGTACTGCACGTGCGTCAAGTTAATTATCTGTTTGACATGTCACAACATGTCATTTCATTCTTTCAACAACCTCTTTGTTTTAAGATGAAATTTATACATTTTTTCTGGTTTTTGTGTATGTATGCAGTACATAATGTGACAATGTGTGTACCCAGTATGTGACCATGAGCTGATAACCCATTGTCCTACAATCAATCTGTTTACATTTCTTCATTGGTTCCCATCCACTCACATTGTCGTTTATATCGGCAAATAGCACATCTTCAAGAAAAGCCAGACAAACAGTACTGCACGTGCGTCAAGTTAATTATCTGTTTGACATGTCACAACATGTCATTTCATTCTTTCAACAACCTCTTTGTTCCAAGATGAAATTTATACATTTTTTCTGGTTTTATGTATGTATGCAGTACATAATGTGACAATATGTGTACCCAGTATGTGACATGAGCTGATAACCCATTGTCCTACAATCAATCTGTTTACATTTCTTCATTGGTTCCCATCCACTCACATTGTCGTTTATTATTATTACAAGTTGGTTGTTGCAAACAAAATAAATCACAATATTTATGTAGTCGGTATTACTGGAACCGAAATCATGGAACTAGTGCAGATTTATGATACATGCTAAAAATGATCTTACGATAAGTGGATTTAGATAACACAAAATACAACACAGTGTGTAGTAAAAAAATGGGTGCTTGGTGTATGGATATGGAATGGATATATACGCATATTATGATTGTGTTTGATTGATACATGATGCTCATGGTAAAATGCACGCCCACATGCCACAGTATAGCCTTACAGACAGACGTTTATTTGAGAAATAAATATAAACTCAAAAACATGTGAGTAGTAAGTAAAGAATAAAAAAAAACTCACCGATTTCGGCATCTTGAATAATTTTTTACACGGTACTTTCTCCCGGTTCCCAAATAAAGACTATAATAAATTATAAATAAGGAGGTTTCCCGCACACCGATCCACGTCCTCAATTGATGTCCTGCTCCGTAGATGAAAAATTACTGTCAATGTTTTGACATATGTACACCAAAATTTATAAAAATAAATGATATTTTTCATAAACACTAAAATATTCCTTGCACTTGTATACGGTAGTGGTAGTAGTTGACAGATCTACTTTTTTGGCTGGCACAAAAAACTAAAAACTTGATCTTTCTGTACCGCTTACTAACTGAATACCAAAACCAGACAAAAAATTCATGGAAAAAAGTGTAATATTACCAGCAATAAGGTGGGGAATCCACTGTGGTATGATGAGTAATGCAAAACTGCAATTAACTCGTTTGGGCGCTGTTGCTGCTTTCACCTAGCTCAGCACTTGGCAGCTTATATTAAAACTTATTATTCTCCAGAAATTTTTTTTTTCTCAAGCAGTCACACAAATATCAAATTAACTCGTTATAATTATTTTGGAACGCAACGATTAATACTGATACAAATTAGCTTCTGTTGAATACAACATGGAATCAATAAATATGACGCGAGTGAACACGCCTTAAATCTTCTAATTACTTCGTCTTCCTCCTTTTCACTTTTTCAAATTCACTTTTTTAATACAGTAGTAGTCGTTCATATGCTTGGGACCAATTCCTTGAACTCCTTGGCGTGTCGTTCTTTCTGATGTATTTGAGACACATTTAATAGAAAATCCTCTATGCCTAATACATGCTATTATATTATATCCTCTTATTGGAAATCTCGGTCACATCTCTTCAATGATCCAACAAACTCAATCCTCAATTTATTTCCTTCCAACCGGAATACCAAAGGGAGGTGGATGTGTGATTGATGAAGATAAGTGTACACACAGTAACGTTATGTCTTCAATATAGTGGTGGTATGGTGGTTGGTTGGTTGATGGTGATGATGATGACGATGATGGTGTTGACGAGATGACGAAGGGAGAAATCGGCAAGGCGAGAAGAGCGAGAAAAAAAAGTCACACACAAGTTAGCTTATTTTACTTCTACACAACAAGCATTTAATTAGGCATAAAGACTATGTGTATTGGATTGGATTTGGTTATGGTACATATATTTGTGCATTTGAAAAAAAAAATTAAAGAATGAATGACTGACTGACTGAACCTGGGCTAAAAAATGAAGAATTAAAAATACAAATGTGTGTGTAAATGTAAAAAGAGATGATGAACTGTGAGAGAGGTTTGCATACTATACGTACTTACTTTTTTACATGACGTGTGTGTGAGTGTATGCCGTTGCTGTATTAACTTTCAACGATTAAATATTATTATAATATGATGATGTTGAAGAAGAAGAAAAAGCAAAAGACGACAACGGTAGTGTTGGTAGAAGTGGTAGTGACTGCTGAATAAATATGTTAATGTTTTTTTTTCAGTACTACTAGCTAGTAGCAGCAGCAGTAGTAGAGAAAAAAAATAACTAAAGAGACGACGAACGAGAGATTATGATTATTTTATTATTATTGCCATTTAGCTATAATGTTTAGTATTATATTAAAGTGTACTTGTACTCCAACAGTGCCACTATTTACTACAGTACACACGGACGGAAAGGGAACGATGAGCGATTGTACGTAAAAAAAATATTGTATTCTTCTGTATGTGTGTATGCGGATGTGTCAGTGTTGTCGCTGATGATGATGATGATGTGCTGATCATTTTTTATGCATGCGATGCATATTACATTACATTTTAAATACTTTTTCTCAATCTCCTCAATTCTCAATACAGAGGAGACGCAGTCATTTCTATGTTACCTACTTTACTACACACACAAACACACACACACACAATTGTAGTTTTTTTAGCGTACAACAAACACCATATAACCACACAGAAAAAAAATAACCCTCGAAACTACTTTGACTTTCTATTGCTATATGACATGACATGAAATGAAAAAGTGAGAAGGAGAATCACAGAAGAGTATATAGTGCAGGGCAGCAAGGGAATCTATCTCTCGTACGCTTTTTTTTGTAGCGTGCTTGTACATAAGTAGACTTTTAAAAAGATAAGTCACTTGTTCATGTTGCTGCATCTCTACATATTATTTTATGTGCCGAAATAAGTATGCATGTATGTAGCCACAATAATAGTACAACCACCAGCAAGTCAAAGTCAACCTGACTTTTGAGTGAGTGAGTGGAATAATAGACAGTCAAGAAGGAAGGATAAAGGAAGAATATTATGCAGTGGTGATGATGGTGGTGGTAGAGTTTTGACTTTCAATTTAAATAATGTGAAGAGAGACGAGAGAAGAGAGAGAGAGCATGCATGCATGCATGATAAATACAACACGATTTTTTTATACAGCATTGTTACACAGTCGACTTTATAGGGCTATTGTTTAGTGTGAGGATGTGCTTGGATTAGTGTAGTAAAAATCTTTTATAGTTGGTTATTATATGCCTACCAAGTTGCATTGAAGCTGATGATGATGATGAGGAGGAGATGAGAATAAAACATTCTCTTCGCACACTTTTTACTCACACTTACCACACTGCATATGTATACATACTATACACATAGAGACTATTTTATAGTGTGAATGCTGTCGTATGAGAAGCATAAACAGATATATTTTATATGGTCATATATTGTGAAGTGTAGTACATAACACTTTTTTTACACGATGTATCATCATCATTAGTAATGTAGGATGTGTGTGTGCAGTAGTAGAAGTACTAGAAGAAGAATTAAGCTGCACACTAAAGAATACCACTTGCCACAGAAAATTTTCATCAGTCGACCCAAGGGAGAAAAAAAGAAAGAAGACAAGTTGCAGGTTGCAGTTCTTGTTTTATGATGGGTAGGTATATAAGGTATTTATGTAAAAATCACTTGTAAAAAAGGATGATTACCTACATGATCAGCATAAAGCATGCTTGTGAGTATGACTGTGTGCATTTCTTCTCTCTGTACGCATAAAAATATTTCCAATTTACTAGTAAATAGTTTTAAGTTTTGAAATAGCGGTGGTTGTCGTGTGCATATTTCTATATAAGTAATATTTGTATACACATGCGAGCCTACAGTATTTTAGTTAAGTAATTTATAGAAAAAACTTTAATGATACCTCAGATTATTATGTTACCTATGATGTATGAACATGTTAAGAAAGTTCAGTAGTCTCGTAAAAACACGTTAAAAATCCCAGTAAAAATTTCCACCGTTTCACACGGCACCATTGCATTTTACATACACAGGTAAGAATGCAAAGATGAATGAATCATAATATGAACCACTACTACATGATATTATTATGGCTCTTTGAAAAAGAAAGGAAACTTTACAACTACAATACACCTACGTTACTTGAACAAACCTCACAGTTAGTTTCATTAGAAAACAAAATGTAATTATCTGCTTATGCTTATGCCTTGCTTTATATTTTGGTAACTTCTTATTTATTAGATAGCAGTAGTAGTGTGATCTTAATTAAGAAGAGTAACTTTCAATTCACCGACACCTATCTTATAGGCAGGCACCTGTGTTATTATGAAACCTGTAAAAACGAAGGAACATTTTTTTGCATTACTCTCTGTTCGTTTCACTAGCCTGTTTCCTAAGCAGATCAACGTTGGTATACGCAGATATTTTTTGCATGTGTTCTAGTAAAAGTAGTAATGCTCACATCATTATTATTATTATTATTAAGTAGTAGCAAAAATTAAAAGATATTATTACATTGTTGTTAACTTTTTAATGAAATAAAACATGCTACATGCCCTGCGGTTTCGAAATGAAAATGAATCTGCTAACTTACAAGCTCCTTCATGCATTTTATAAATATAGGTATGTATTGTTTGTTATGTATAATGATCAGGCAGAAATATAGTATAGGCATATGAGGCCTATTAGGCACACTATACACACACTACACACTTTGCTTACAAGTATGCGCGTCACTGCGCGTTAAAAAGGTATTTAAGAGTATCATCACATCATTCAACATTTTTATGATTTACACTATCGTTATCATCATCCCTTTAAATTTAGGTGTGCATCGTGTGTCTTGCTGCCGTTTTTAGTTTGATGCTTGGTGCTGTGCTGTGCGTGCGTTCACGGTAAAATAACACACGTAAAGTTAATTGTATTGTAAGACAAGACCGCATTATTCAGAAAGAGAGAGAGAGAGAAAAATTCTCGGTTACAGCGATTCCGATTAAATATTAAGAAGTCTGTGTGGCTATATTGTTGCTGATGATCAGATCAGACAGGCTTTGAATGAAATAAATGATCACATCATGTAGATATGATATGATGATGGGATTTGAATTTGAAATGAAAATCATGAGGATGAGATGAAGGCGAGCGAGTATGTATATGAACGATTAAACTAAACCTGCCCAGTGCCTACTTTAGGGATTTGGGGTGGTATGCCTGTAGTAGCAGTATTAGTATTGATATATGATGATGATGATGGCGTAAGGTATTGAAAAATGTTTGGATTTGATTTCTTGTCTATCTCATATTTTAATGTTTTAAAGGATAACTACACAATTCATCATGCAACACAATCATTTTTCGTTTATTTACTGATCAAAAGATCCTGATATTCCTGATCTCTCTTTCTCGTGTTTACTTTTTGGTACGTTATTGGGTAAGTAGAAAAATGATAAGTAAAAAACAAGTGTGTGCAGTATGTATTATTGTTGTACACGACTACACGAAGGATCTTCTTGCAGTGGAAAGGAATGTCATGCAATAATGATGATAATAATATGCAGCCGCAACAGCAACAACAGCCACCAAACAGTGGTTCTAACAATGTAGTTGCGAAAGAGTAGAAAAGATTGACCACTTCTGTTTTTTTCTAAGAATGATGATGATGATGATAATATAGAGGAAGATTCAGTAATTCTCACTTTTCTAGTTTTTAGTGGTAACAATGCTACAAACAGTCGCGGCGAGTTTTTTTCCCCGAAAGAAATCTACATGCATAGTTAACACTACTGAACCACTTTTATTTGTATGAAATGAATACCTCTCTGAACCAAGTGTTTGTTGTGGTATTTGCGAAAGAATCACGCTAGGTATATAGTGAAGAAAGAAAGGAATCTTTGCCTGTATCATCATCATCGTTTCAAAAAATTAAAACTAACAATGATACAGTGGTTTTTATGTAGGTACATGCATGGATGAAAACAGGGCAAGCAACCGTCCCTACAGAGAGCAAACTGACATAAAAAAAATTTCAAGCATCAAGCAATACAGCTTTCAGTTAAAATTCATTAGAAAAAAATGTTCATAGATAACTTGGCTCAATCCCACACCACCACCACCACGTCCAACGTCTCTTCTTCATCACTTGATCTGTTTATATTTTACATGAAATATTTTCTCGAAACTCGTGAATTTTTTCAGCCTACAACATGCATTAATGAGGTTTGGCTACAACCATGATTGATTACAACACAATGCATGCATTGTGATTCCTGATTAGCGATTTGATTTTTAACTTCAAAAGTAACTTGTCCGTTATTGCAAAATAAGGAATATTATAAGAAGGCTCTGCGCATTCATTAACCGCAAAAAAATCCACATCATCTTCATGTCAAGACAAGATATATGTATCCATATTATTCCAAAATCAACCTACTGATTGTGATTAGATGAATGTTCACGCCCCCTGTTCATGTAATACTGAAACAAAGTTGGGGTCTTGAAGTAATGGTGAGCAAACGCAAATTTAATGTATTTGAGTATTTTGTACCGTTTAGACTAGACTTGAGACGAAAAAGTGACTTTGTACTGACTGCTACTGAGGACTGCTTGCCAAAATAAGTATCCAAACTTATTCAAATGGCAACGTTGGCATTTTCAACGCTCTATACTTTTCCATTTCATGTAGAAAGTTGCACCAAAATTCTTGATGACCTGATTCAAGTCAAATGTACTTGTCAACTCATGATAACACTCTGCGTAATACTGTTTTGAGCATGCAAATTTTCCACTAAGAATTACGCCAGAATTGACTTGATTCTACATTACAATGTTTGCGGGTTTGTAGACCACGTATTATAGGATTGTACCCCACTGCCCGACAATATGTTAAACTACTGAAGAAAATCGAGCTCGTTTTCATTGTCGCTCATCTTCCCGTTAATGTCCACAATGCGGACTGCTCAACAATTTTCTTGTATTTTCAAATATTTCAAATGATGACGAGAAATCGATTATGTAAATTATGTAATTGTAACTTGTGATTTCTCCCAAGTTCAGACTCAGTTTCATTCAAGCGTAGTCCCCTCCCCTTACACAAGTCAAGTGATGCTTAATGGCACTTTGCCTTCACTCCTCATTGCATGGCATAGCGCATACAGCTTGCAGTTTGATGCACTTTGTTCAAATTTGTGTATTAGCTTATTTGCATACATTTTTTTGCCCAACAGAAATCCCACTGTTGCCCGTTTGGTGCTCCTTTCTATTGGCTCGTTTTACTAGTTTGAGACAGTCGTATCCGCTAAAGTATAATATCGTTCTCTCTCTCTCTTTTGTATTGCAGAAGTCGACCTATACCGACATTCGGATCTGCCGATTTTGATTGTTCAGATATATATTTTCTTTAAGGTAAAACTTTCACTTTAATTGCCTAGATTTAACGGTCTGTTTGGTGAACACCCAATTATTCGTTGCTCATTTACTTTTAATTGGCTTTGCCGATTGCAAATGCTGACTAGTTATAATCAGTCATTATATAATTTTGCAAATTTGCTGTTTTCATATTTTTAACTTAAAAGATTGTGAGGACCTGGACCTGGATTGGGAGTTGAGAGAACGTCAAGTTTTGCCAGTGTCCAGGAACGTGTTGTCAACTTGCCAACTGTCATTTGACTCACAACCAAAATGGATCAATCACCAAAGTCGAAAGAGGAGGAGGGGAGCTCCGTTACAAATCAGGATGTCAAAGAAAAGATTGTTTTTCCTCCAGCTGTAAACTGGTACAAGACTAACGCAACGGCTGGCAGAGACGACATGTGGGCTTACCTTGCTGCTCAGTCAATTGTGTTAGTGAAGCCAAAGATAACCCACACTCGGGTTATCAATCCCTCCGAACTATTTGGAAATGGGGAAACTAGTGCTGCATCCAACCTGGAACAAAAAATAGCAGGAACTTTGGCTAATGACAGGATTTGGCCTACGTTTGAGATGTTCGGATATCAGAGGGAAAATTTCACTTGTCTAAGCTTTTGCCAGTCCGCATGGGATTTTTTGCCTGTTAAAAATTCCCCACTTGTTACCGGTTGCAAAGACGGCTACGTTAGGATTTGGAACGTTCTAACGGGCGAGTGTGTCTTGTATTACGACCTACACAAGTCAAGTGACAAGGTAAAAATACAATTTAAGTTATTATGTTTTCGGTATATTTTGGGTTGGTAATTTGGTAATAGGTATGTGGGTGACTAATATTAAGTTTGTTCAATACTACAGGGTACGGCCGTGACCTGTTTGGATTGGTCAGTGCGTGACCCAAAAGTCATTTATTCGATGGATGAAGAAGGAACTCTTGTCTCAAGGTGACTAATTTTAAGTTTGTTCAATACTACAGGGTACGGCCGTGACCTGTTTGGATTGGTCAGTGCGTGACCCAAAAGTCATTTATTCGATGGATGAAGAAGGAACTCTTGTCTCACTGTATTTACCAAAGACCAAGCTCAAGTCAATGAGTTTTGGGAAAATCAGCCCTACTAGTCTTCAGGCGTCTCCCCATGAGGCAAACATTATAGCTTTTGGAACCAAAGGTGGCATCATCTTTATTGCTCAAACGGATCCAAAAGGTGATTGGCACAGTTGACAATACGTTAACGCTTTATTTGTATCCAGTTTTGTATTCATATCATTAAATCATTACCACTACTCACTACGTTTTTTATTTGTTGGATTTTCCGTACAGGTAAAGCAGGTGTACGAATTTTGCATAAGGTTCGACACGACGAGGAAATTGTTGCTACATTGTGGTGTCCTAAACTTGGGTGGCGAATGAATAGAGCAGAATCCGCTCATGCCGATGAGATTTCTGGCTCGATTATTGCTTCATCCATACAGTCCAGTAAAGCACCAACAATTAGACTTTGGAGCAGAAAAGCAGAAGATCGTGGCATTTACCATGTGTGGGAACGGGAGAAAAACATGAAACCATTTCGGAATTTTACTCCTTTGCTTTGGGCAATAGACCCAAATTCGGGCACTCCATTACTAGTTACTGCTTCGAGACAGGGACGTATCATCTCCTACTCGCAGGATAGCGTGATTTCCGACACTGTTCATGATGTAAGGGAACAATTCCATATAAACTATTAGTTCATATTTAATTAACTTTTCATAATACCTTTTTCGTATTTTTAGATCCACCAACACAATGCCATTTTTGGCTTAGTTCAATGTGGAGACATACTTTGGTCAACTTCTTATGAACCTGTAATTGTCGGCTTCAATTTGCGCACCATGCTGGTATGTTGTGTTATTCCAACGTTCAAGGGTGTATGTTCTATTGCACCATCTCCAAGTGTTGGCAGTCTGCTGGCCATTGGTGGCACTGATGCATGTATTCGAGTAGTGGATTTTGTTACGGGTTATCCCCGGGACGTCCCCGTCAGAGCACCATACATTTCGAATAGGATGCGCAGCAAGATCATGGCGGTTAGCTACATACATAAATGGAACGAAACATATTATTTCACTCTAGACGACACAGGATTCAGTTTTCACTTATTTTGTGTATATTACAGTTAGCTTGGCATCCAAAGAAGGACAATATCTTGGGATTTGGAACTGACGATGGGATTCTTGGAACATTTGAAGTGCGTGACAATCACAAAAGTGTAATGACTTTCGACCACCGTGTAAGCGGAGTTGTATATGCAGTTGATTGGGGTCCAGCGGTCAACTACACAGATTTCAAAAGTCGAGAAGCCATTGTCGTTGATGAAAAGAAGGACCAAAGTGCACCATTAAATTTATATGCTTGTGGAGGTAATTCTGTGTTCTTGATTCATCCATCCCGAGTCAATAACCCGCTGATCAACGTGTCAAGAATCATTGACGGTTCCAATCCGAAATCATTACGGATAAGTGGCTTGGATAGTGCAGCCATGACTGTGGTTTCGAAAGTATCGGATATTCGATGGTCACCAGATTTTGCTTTATTTGCGGTGGGCTACAATGATGGACGTGTTGAGCTGTATACTCCACCCTTTTTGAAACTAAAGTGCTGGATCAAGTGCCATTCAAGAGCGATCCAATTCATGAGTTGGAGGCAAAGCGACTTTCTTCAGACGCAACTTACCCCCGACTACAAATGCCGTTGGTTCGCCACCACCTCAAATGATGCTACTGTTCGTCTCTTTAACCTAGAGACTCTATTCGACAGTGGGTTTCTGGAAAGTGAGACAGAAGAGCCCAAGCTACTGATCACGAGTCAAGCAAAGTTGTCTAGCCCGAGTGAGCTGCGTATAATTTCCTGTTCTTGGAGTCTTCATGATCCCAACTTGTTGGTTACCGTCTCTTATGATAGTACAGCCATCGTTTGGAACATAACTGATGGAGTTGTTGGAGTCCCCATTGCTCGATACTTTGGACATGGTCATAGACTTGTAGCTTGTTCATTCCATCCTAGAAATCGGTATGAGGTAATTTCCGCCAGTGACGAGCTCATGTACGATTGCGCTGTTCACGTTTGGGACTACCGGCAACATCCGTATTTTGAAGATCTTCCTTCTGGTATGTGGTCCTTCTCTATTTTATTTGATTGCCAAAATGCACATCGTGATTTGCGATTAGTCAAATGCTTTTTTGCTTCTGAATCGTAGGATCCAAGCGTCCAGAGAAAATGAACCCAATTCATATCAAGTCAAAAGGTCAGGAGGATACAGAGGAGAAAGATGACAGTGAGCTTGGAGAAGACGTTGCAAAGAGCAAAAATGTGACAAATGAGTCTCAGCGCATACATATTGTAGATAAGAGTGTGGTCAAGTGTATGGAAAACAGTTCTCAATCGAGTAGTAAGGGTAAAGGAGGAAGAACACGTTCACTTCTTCCATCCACCGCCAACGTATTTATGAACACGAAATTATCACTGGAGACTGAACTTCGATACCTGATAAATCCCAAAAGTCCAGAAGCGGGAAGCAGTGCGGCTATGAAATCAAGGGGAGTAAATGGGACTGCTAAAGAGAACGGAAGTGTTGTTGTTGAGAGCGATGATAATGATGATGACGACGACGAAGAAAACGAGGCTGCCAAGAATGAAAAGTCAATGATTCATTTAGGGCTCTTGGGTAACTACGACCAATGTGTTGATCTCATGAAGACAGAGTGTAAGTTGTTTTTTGATAACACGAATTACGATAAAATGCATTTGATTATTAAGTAAAAGATGATGTTATAAATTTTCAGGCAAGGCTCATGCGTCTAGAGGTAATTGGGAAAAAGGCTGTTATCTCGCATCGTGGATGGGCGACACAGATTTTGTTGAAAAGGCTGTCGATGAGGGCAACGTCGATGCGACAATTGTTCTGTTAGCAAAGTCTATGAGCAAAGCTGTGTTTAAAAAGGCATGCGAAAAATATGCCCAGAAACTAGTCCTCCGGGATGATATTCAAAAGGCCGTGACTTTTCTGCTCCAGGGCGGCTGGAAGAAGGAAGCCATTGAGTTACTGTGCGAGCATAAACTATATCGAGATGCTTTGGCATTGGTGATCACCAACCCATCAAAGGCGGACAGCATAAAAAAAGTGGACATTATGAATAAATGGCTGCAACAATTGGTTCAAGATGGCAACTTTGAGGTAGCTGCAAAAGTCTACGCTTCCATGGGACAGCATATTGATGCATTAGCTGTGATAGAGAAACGTGATCATCCGTACGCTTGGCTAGCAGGAATGTTCCTCGCTGAGCAGTGTGGAGATGAGAAAAAGTTAAAGCTGCTAGGATTTAACTACTGTATCGATTCCGTAATGAAAGGACATCACGAGGAAGCCAAACGAGCTTTGACAAAATATAGTGGGTTGAAGGTAAACTTTTAAAAGCATGGTCGTTTGACTTGTATTTATTGGGTTTTAACCAAAAATGCTTCATTTCTTTACGTAGTGGCTGTTACCTATTGTTTTGACTCATGAATCAATATTCAACCTATCAAATAAACTACGTGATGCTTCCAAGTCTCCCCCCGAAGAAATGACACCCAAGGTAGACTTAAGTGAGATCATTAAAAATCAATTGGATCTGGAAGGACTGAAATCAGAAGGTGTTATTGATACTATCAAAGAGACGATTTTGATAACAATGGCCCAGAATAAAAACGACGTAAGATCTATATTTGAAAACTAAATAATTGATGCATTTTAAAAGAGCACTATTAATACTATTTTTTTCATGATATAGGCTCAAGTCATACTTTTGAAAATTCTGGTGATGAAACTACTTGGTGATTCGGAGCCTGAATCCACTGTGGGAGATGAATATGTCAAGTTATGTGACTTCTGGATAAAAGAAAAGGATCCATTTTTATATGATGCTTTCATTAATGCGTTCAATATCATTTAATGGAAATTAATGTTCCATTATGACTACTAATATGCAACTAAGTTTCTACTTATTTTAATGTACGGGTATCGCTGTATGTTATGATGACGTTTTTATGTATGTATAGTCGATGTATCAATAGTATTGATATTATTTCAAATATGATCTGCGTTGTTCAAATGTATTTGAAAATAAAAACACGTAAATTGAACAACTTTTGGAATATTTATCAACAACGTTTATTAACTTAATTTTAATGTTTCTCATCTCACATATAGCAGTTTTACTTTTTACACACTTTTGCATGTAGTTCCAAAGAAAGTATACTCCATTGTAACTGCATGGTAATTTTAAAGTAATTTAAACTGTTGTCACATTCTGCTCCTGAAAGTGAGCGGACGGTGGTACATTGATAGAATTTTCATTATATTAAGTTTATTATAGACATTTTTACCATATTTTCAAAAGTTGATTAAATTAGATAAATCACTAAAGGACTAGATTTTTGCAGAGCTACTTTTTACGTACAAAAAGCACTTATATTTAGGGGTTCTATAATCTATTTTTGAATTTTTTTACGTTGTCAGAAGCTTGCTAACAAAAATACACAACTTGGTACAGAAATAAGCAGATTTGTCTATGTTGACTAGTTGCAGTTTTTCATCTCTCAAATGCACCAAATTGTACATGATTACGGTTATGTTTAATTTGCGGTGCGACACAAAGCAAAAAAAATTGGTTGATTGATTGCACAAATTGATTATCTTTCTAATACAGTTTTTTAACGTAGCTTGACAATTTCAACAACAAACACTAACCATAAAGTGAGTAGGGATTTTTAAACATGGTGTATTTACTGGTTAGTGCACTCCTAACAATACTCTAATAATTCAAATATTTTTTAGCAAACTACTCGAAGGAAACAACTTTCCTTTTAACTGTTTCTTCATATGTATTAGGAACCTACCACCTAACGAATAGTATATTATGACAAAAGTAACTTTTTACTCAAAATTGTTCACACGGTTCGGTGAACATGATCATATGTAAGCCAAGCACCTTATAATCCAGTTTTCTTTCAGTATTTACGGAACCTTGTGTAAGTAGCAGAAAAATATGTAATCAAGTATACTATTCTCTTACTTTTCAGTCATTCTTTTTACTCGGAGCTGTGACAAAAAAACTGTGAATCAGAACTGGATCATTTCATATCTTATTAATAAAGTCATATAATGCGTATGTACATGAGATTGTAAATCAGTGTTGCAACTATTCATGAGTGTCAAATTATGGTTAATGGAATGTTTCATATTAAGTAAGATTTTCATTAATATAACGAATAACGAAAAATGAATCTCTCCCTGCGTTTCCAAACTGAATCAAGCATATTTTTTTCAATGAAATCCAACTCCAGCCTCACATATATGCTATTACAATACAAAACCTTTAAGTAAGTAGCAGTGTATATATAGTACTGCAACAGATTAACTTTTAAACGTACATTCGTTAAAAATACATTTCCTACGCTTTTGATAATCATATAATTTTGACTTTAGAAAAGACATTTTTGTTGATATTGTAATTTCGTATCGCAAGTTTTAGTAAATTCTTTTATTTCATGCAAAAGACGGATTTTCAATTCAATTCAAAATAATTTCATATTACCCTCGTACTACTACTGTACATTTAAAAAGACTACTTACAGACGCGGCCGTATTATCTAGTTTACTAGTCAGCTAACTGCCTATTCAAAATTCCAACGTGGCGTGGTTTGTTGTTGGCTCAATTTAGTAGGACAGGAAGTACAACAGAATTTTTTCAATACTTTCCCTGTTATTTTTGTTTTCTCAAAAATGAATGGCATGTAATATTATATGTTTTGTTTCGTTCATAGAATCTCGTCGTTGCAGAACTATTAGGGCATCGGTTCGAAAATGGATGGAATCCATCTTTCATTTGAGGCTCGGCTACTTTTCCTGGATTCTTATATCTTATTTTTGTGAATGATTGCACTGCAGTTATCTTTGTTTAAAGTAGGTATAATAGTATGCAGAATTCCCTCAGATTACTATATGAAAATGTTTGAAGCATATTATCTTGATAATTAATTAGCCATCTAATATTGAGTTCATTCCAACGAAATTTTTATCGAACTATTACAATTTCTTTTTGATTTTTTATTAAGAGTACAACGCAGTATCTTCTAATGAAGTAAACTGGTGACTCGTTTTGGCATGAGAAGTGTATCACTTGAGCCGTTGTGTCACATTGGCCAACGCCACTGAGAATGCTTGAACTGCTGCAAATGGATACTGAAAGTCCAGTGTGTAAGCACTTCCATCAATTCTTCCAAACTGCATCACCTAACGAATTTTTAAAAAATATGCATGTTTTTACACAACATAATACGTACGTCTGCGTCTATACCACCAAGTTATTGTCTGTATTTCACATAATCGGGCAAGGTTCCATACATTGGACCTTTTTCCTTCCGACCTATTATGTGGGAATCAATGGGTTTAGAAAACATGATTACATGGGCAATTTGGTAAACCATTATTTTTTCTCTCTCTCTACCTTTTGATGAATTTGAGTTTTTTGCGAGATTTCACTTTCTGTACGGAAAGGAGTATGGCTGGCTGCCGCATTAGCTAAAGGTACCGAAGCAGTATGATGATGACCACAAGCTACCCCTTCATTTGCACCGCAAGTTGTGCAGAAATTGCTATTTTGATGGTAATGAGACATGTTTGATGGCTGACTGGATTCTTCCAAAATACCCTCTTCGTCTGAACTGTCTAATACGGAACGTCTTCGTTGGTTTCTGGAAACAACGGTTGTTCCGTTGGTGCTTGCATTACTGTTGCTTTTATTTTTACGCCGTGTGAGCAACGGAGAATTGATGAAAAGCTGGCGAAATGGTGAGGAGGCTGAAGATAGGTAACTTTGTTTGGAACGCCGTTGGCTGGCTGGAGTGGATGGACTACTGCGAGGTTGATGCTGAGGGGACCCAGGTGGAATGAATGAGGAGCTGTGAGGGGGATTACCAGCGGATGAAGCTTGCCCGCTGTTGTTGCTACCACCACTACCACTGTTGTTGCGTTGCTTTGAGGAAGAGGACGAGGAAGCGTCTGCTGACTGCTGCTGTCTCGCAGCATTGAGCATTTCTCTCCTTCTGAGCAATGGGGTTAGCAAACTCAAAGAACGTCGATGAACTGGCGGAGGTGGTGGTGTGGAGGATATAGGTGGTGTATGTGTTGGAGTGGCATTGGGAGGAGAACCGTCATTGGCAATCTCAATCATATCTTCCCCAGATGAGGAAGACGCTGGTGTTTCCCGAGAATTTGGATCAGATTTTTGTTGCTGCTGAGCCAGAAGTGGGATTCTACTTGTAGAGCAATTGGTCATCACATTTCTTCTTGCTGGCGTCATAGGTACCTTGGCACGACAATGAAGAAGGGGTTCTGCCATTGTTACACATGCCCTAACTGGCTCTGTGCTTGGAAATCTACACTTTGGACATGAGCTCGTGGAAACTTCCCTTCGGTAGGCGGACGTGGATAGTGTTGCACTCACTCCGCTCACCCCCTTTTTCCAACCACTGAGATCACAGCTATCCCAGCTT
>JAHZMZ010000176.1:0-26577 GCA_027743805.1 Lepidocyrtoides sp. E14
TGTTTGAAAAGTGACCGAGTTTCCCGCATTCAAGTTGATTGAATAGTAACGTGATTGCAAAATAAGATAGCAAAGACTGTTCCACGTGGGGTCAAGATATTATCAGGAATTGCGAAACAGCACTAATTTTATCTCCACATCAGTCTTGATCCATGTGCTAAATATCTAAGTAATTTGTGGCAAGAAATTACAATTTTTAGTTGTCTCAGTCTCCATGCATAAGATTCACAAAGTATATAAGCGTTGACAATGCCCTTGACAAGAAGCTCGACCTGCACTTTGTCTCCCATTAAATCATCCTCATCGTCACTCGTTCGAACTACAAATAGCAGTGCATGTAGTTTTGGATCCAACAGCGATATTTTACGACTTACCAGTAACCAAATTCTTGTGAAATTCTCATATGTCAACGAAGCTTTCACGGATTTCAAGACCCAAGTTTTTGATGATGAAGAACAAGAGGAATGCCACTTTGTTCGTATACTGAGAATTGGCCCAGGAGTGCAAAATAAAGTAAGCAAATAGTTGTGAGCACATAGAAAATAATTTATCTCTGATCTGGATGGCAAATAATCAGCTATTTTTATTTTTTGATTTTGCTAGGAATCAACTGTACCAGGAGCCTTAGTGGTCGTCCATAGAAAGAAGGGAAAATATTTAGAGGACCTCAGTGAAGGGTACGGTGAAATGTATTTCTTACTAACGGAATCCGACATTATGACGTATATCGACCAATGATTTGTGGTTCCTACCCTCAGCACAACAAATTGTCAGTATCGCGTCTCATATTCAAAAAATAAATGATAAAAATTGAAAAAAATGCATTTAAATACTACTTTACTGGACCACTAAACCATCACTTAAACAATGCATAAAATATTCACAAAAATGGCAAACAATTTAAAAGGGGAAACTTGAGATATATGTATGTATTACTCAAATCTGATATCACCCATTCATGTTACACAAGCGATAATTTTCATGGTACGCTTTGTCGTTGTTTTCAAGATTGCACGCATACAAAACAAGGGAAAATTACTGGTTTCGAATGCAAATCAATAAATAAATAATATTCTCTACTCAAATTAAATAATTATTATTGGTAGCAGTAACTTGTGAAGGGGAAAACTGTTTTATGCTGTAATGGTCATGTGCACCATAATTACAGTGGGTGGATGCGTGTACATGTAACATAGTATGACGCTTGAGAGCATCCCTAAAGCCATAAAAAAATGAATAAATATTTGCCAAGCATAATATTCGTTGGCAGATCCTTGACCACGTCTATCAGTATTCCGTTCGCTCCCACTTATTTCGGGAATCACGGACGACCCCAAAAATCAAACAATGATATGTAAGGAGCGACAACGGTCGGACCATTTGAACTTCAGCTGGTTTAGGGTTGTCGTTTATTATTATGGTTGCTGGTGGTGGTGGTGGGGTGGTGGTTTTTAAGACATGCAGCTGATGAAATTGTACAACAACAGCAACACGATCTTTTCCTTTTGCTTTGCACTTTTTCTTAAGCTTTACAAAACTTACTCTTACTACGAATATTCTACATTTCTACGCACGAAGGCAAGTGTGTAGCAGGTGGTGATAGTAGCGTGAAAACGTGGGAAATTCTCTGTTCCCACGCATTCCAGTGGGCAGCTTGCCTGCCACAATCCACACAGCACTCTCCGTTCCGTTTATCGCATGAATATCACTGCGAGCTGTAAAATCAAGCGTTACATACGTTTTTGCTCGGATTGTAAGATCAATTACTATTGTTGCTCTTTCTTCTTATCCTTTTAACAACTACAACAACACGGTATGTATTTCTTGTTGTAATGTAATTTATGCAATGTTTATTAATGGAGGATCATCTTATTGCTGTCTGCTGCACTGCCGTTCGTTCGTCTGCACAAGTATTGCCGTGCGTAAGCACAGCGATCAATCCTTTTTTAAAGTAGTACGTACGTGCCTACGATATAAAGGATGTATTGAGTATTGTATGTAGTAGCCAGCCGGTACTTTGATACTTTATGTCACGTTTTAATAGGAGCTTCGAACCTTTTGAAACTATTATTGCCTCACGAGAATCTTTGCATGAACTTTCATTTCATTTTAGCATTATTGCGTCTCAAATTACTCGCTCTGGTTATGTTTTTCCTTCCATTTTCACTTATTAAAGTAAATTAAAAGGAAAACGTTTGTCCGCCAGCTAGACTTGTTCCATGATCTGACCACATCAGTTCCCTCTAGCTGTTACTTGGAAATTCATGGTTGAATCTAATTACGTTCACGGCGTATCGTTACGAACAACGTACATGTTTGGATTTCCTCACAATTATGATGATAATACATGTGATGGTTATCAAATCTCAAATCGCGCACACCCTTGGCTGCTAGCCATATCGTGTTTACTTGTGATAGTTGATTTTTTGAAAAGGTCAGCGGTAAAAAATCATGAATGCTGCTGATACTGGATCAGTTTTCATAGTTATTTGTATATTGTGCGTTCAATCTGGTCTTGTTGCCGGGGATGGCGCAATGTCACATTATAGGCTGACCCGTGACACCACCTCGTTTTGACTACATATTAAAAAACCCTTTTTCCATTCAATAAAAAACAGCAAACGCGTCGTTTTTTCTGGCTGTCCAAAAAACGCGAGTCCTATACAAAATAATTTACTTGTTAATGACTGAATAGTGCTTTTGTAAGCTTTTTCTCTGGAAACCGACAGGATCACATGCGACAACGCTTAGGGTCACGGCTACAGGATCAATATCCCTGGCAGGACGCGCATTAATTATATTATGTAGCATTTATGTCTTGTATATACTTGTGGCTGCGAGTTTACATTAACGGTTATATTAGAAATAGGCTGAAAGAAATTCCTAATATTATTACTCCCATCTTTAATTTTGGTGGCGTCAATTCCATATTATTTATTATTACCAGTTCAATTAAAACGTGCTGGATAAATCAGCCCATTAGGTCATCTTGTAAAAATATCCTTTCTAATCTGACCATATCAAGATAAAATTTGATAGTAACAATTATTTTGTCCGTATGTGCCATACTCAGCATAGTTGGCAGTGTTGGCATCCTCAATAAGCCTCATTGTTTCAATGCAACCGCAGTTGCTGGAGCAAATTTTGCCATTTCCAAAGTCTTATGGAAAATTATTTATCACGTTGTATTGAGTTGTCAGAAAAACAAGCTAAAATATGAGAACCTACTCCATTTAGTTGGCATAATGCAAATGGTCAAGTCTTGAAGCAACACGCCACCTCTCCATCATACCTTTTTTATTTTTCAAAGATAGAGATGAATGAGAAAATGAAAGATTATCACTGATCATGACGATACTCAGCAGTAAAAGGCAGATATTTGTTTGATGTGTATGTACGTAAGCAAGTATTGAATTTTTGGAAGAAAACCATTATACCATATTATGCACAAATATCATATTCACCTACAACTCGTACAACTCACAACAAGTCATTCCTTGGCCAAAAAATGTTCCATAAACTAGACAGGGGTATATTGGAAGGCTAACATGATAAACACTTTGTCGCATGTGGCGTCATGTTTGAAAGAAGTAAACAGCTTTGCCTTGTGTCAAACGAATGTAATGAAATTTCGAAATTTTACAAAGGGAAAAAGTCAGAGCTGAACATACCTTGGCTTTTAAAACATAACATCATTTTTAAAAAATCTAGTGAAGCGGTAAGCATAGTATGGACAGTTCCGTTAAAAATTTTCAGGCATTAGTATTAGAAAAACCAACTGTCAAAATTGATACCAGGTGGAATGACTTAAAATATAACTTATTGATATTATAACTATTTTAAACGTTATATACCTCTTAACAAGCTTTCAAAATTAAGGTAACAATATAAATGATAAGTCAATACAAAGGCAAAGATATTAAAAAATAAAAAAAGTATTTGACTGACACACTAGAAGCAGTTTCTTAAAAACTCACGCGCTCCACTGTACACGGGCTATTTTTTTGGAACATCTACTATATTTTTGGAAGTTGTAGATAATAATATGGCCTGACAATTCAGTCACCTAAAGTCATTGGCTGATAACCTCGCACTTTAAGAAAAACAAGGCAAATATAATAGTCTCGGAAACTTGCCCCCTTTGGAATGTCATTCTCTGAAAATCTTAATGTAATCATATCAGCCACAAGTCACAACAAACAAGTCAGTCATTTTAGAGGTTAATGATGCTTGATTTTTGGTAGGATGGGCTATGATGTTTGTGATAATTATCTGAAGAAATTATCCTGTTGTCGAGTTGACAAAAACGTTCATTCTTCAACAAACCAAGTCATTCAGCATTTCATGTCTACGACGCATTATTTTTAAATTAAATATATGTTACTATATACAGAAACTGTAAATATTAGGGATTGGGGACTTGTTATCTTTCCATTTACTTATTATACTACATTTGTATATATGAATATTTAATATATGAAACAAATTCATATTAATTATTGTGTATAATGTACTATTATTTACTAAAGACATATGTTAAAATAAAATACATAGGTACTTTATTATTGATTCAACTAAAATACGAAAGAACTAATGAAAGTTTCATTCATGTCCTGCCTAGCTAATGATGAACGTACATGCCTTATTATAACTTTAATTAAGCTTATATATAGGTCCAAAATAAGGTGACATTCAGAGATCACAGTTTTCTATATTATCTCTGAAAATATTATCAGTCAGCAAGATGAATAAAGATTTTGTTGGGCATATATAAGATTCAAGTATGCAGGGTATAATGCTATTAAATGCTATCAGTTATTGATAGACAAAGAATATGATTCATATCCATCCAAGAAAGAGGTGTTGCGCAACAAGTGAAAAGAAGAGCGTGCAGTTAGTTAAGATCATAATAATAACGGATGAATCAACTGTTTTTAAAGATTAATTGATACTGATTATATGATGCATAATTCAACTCAATGCTTAAAAGTTCACACAAAATATTAGAGGAACCATCCACCATTCCTGTTACAATGTCAAAGACCTGCTAAACAGTACACAACTGCGAAACTGGAATCCTTGACATTTTCTCCTTGAACGATGTCATTTACTTGGAACGTTGGAAGTCAGCAAATCAGAAAAAAATATCTGATAAAGATGATGCAAAGATTGATAACAGGATGTTTGTCAAATTTCTTTAAGATTCCTAAACGCGAATTTGCCATAAAAATTCTTTTACATTGATATAAAATAATATGAGCATTGGTGTATGTGTATCTCCATCATAGGATTGCCAACTACCAGGATAGACGAAATGGAAAGGGATTGAAGTTCGGAGTGAAAGTTTCACGATAAAATAGATAAATATAAAGATTAAAGATAACAGTCAGAACTGATTGCGAAACATATTTTTTCTTTCCAAAGTGTTTATGCAAAACCACCTAACCCTTAGCTATTGTGACCTTATCTGTAGAGATGGAATTCCTATTATATCACTACTATCATGCACCTCACTTGAGAAAATAATGTTCGGACGATTGGCAGTTGGCAGATGAGCCAATTTTGAATGGAAGTTTTACAATTTTTCGGCTGTCCGCTTTACCCCACTACAAGCTTGTTAATTTGAAGAACGCTTTAGTTTGAAATGAAAAGGGACACAGAAAGCACAGCGACTAGAAATGTAACAGGAGCTCCAGCTTGTAACAGAAAAGGTAACTTTCTTGAAACGGTCTAGTTTTCTATGCATCCCTATAACTTACCTAGAAAACTATTGACAGTAACTGATACAGGTACATATGAATGTACGTTGTACGTAGTGTAATCATTTCGTATATTATATCTGCATATTTTGTACTTATTATGATACCTTTGCCAAACTACACGTCTCTGATCTTACATGTGGTGGCTTGAGGAGATTTATCGATTGAACCTGTTACGATGTGAGGTATTTCATGATAACAATGTGAGCTCACTTTACTATCGTTATTTAACTTGCCTCTCAATCAGAGTAGGGTTTGGTGAAAGCAATCCCGGAAAAGGCCGTACACCATGGTCATGAGGCGGTCGGAAATACTCGAAGCATGTGTGTAGTTATAGTCAGCCTAAAGTGAGCTGCATATGTCATACGTATGCTATATATGCTCACGAAAAAGTTAAGTAAGGTGTCCTCTGCACTTATTCCATGTATCACTCATTCTACTTCCTTCCTGATTTGGCTATCAAAAACACGCCCCTTGTGTAGCTGCGTTAATCCCTAGAGCGAAATGTGAAATTGAGAAAAACAACATTCTTTCCTACCCTGAAAATCCTAATTTTGTTCCCAATTAAACTGTCCAAAACTATTCCTTCCTACGAAATTATCCTTTAAGCAAACTAGCTCCTTCCCTTTGACCCATCCAGTTTAACGTTCGTGATCCTTTTTTTATCCTTTTTCAAAATGTAGAGGTGTGCCTCTTGGTTGTGTTTTTGATGACCATTGTTGCTGAAACTCATGGAAGCCATTTTAAACGCGACGTCTAAGCACAAATTGTGCGAAATAGTTATTTGTTGCAATTGCAAATTGCAATTGACATGAGTGGTTAAGATGACAAATTGGTGGCAGAAGACGAGGAACGGTGAAGTGCAAATTTTGTACTTGTCTATTCGATGTTTCAGTGCAAACAAAAATTGTCAAAAAAACGTCAACTTGCAGCTTTGCAGTCAGTTATGGTTTTCAGCTGTCCCGTGAATTACAACTAAGAATGCATTTCCAGTGGAAGGAAGGCGTCGTCGCTATATGGTGCACCGAATGCTTGCTACAGCCTTCAATCCCAAAATTTCAGTTTCGTTTGGGAACTTAAAAAAGTAAAGGGGATGAAGGAGCTGTCATGTGAAATGAGTTTGCACAGCGAAATTCTGCTACAGTTTACATGTTCGGGACTTGTCTTGCCATGCTTACTTTCGGGAAAGCGAAGGCAGTCCAGTGTTACGCGTATCTTTTGGCATGGCTAATCTTTGTTTCTTTAGGTAAAGTGAAAATATGGTCACTAATAGAATTATGATGGAATTTAAGGAATAGCGTGTGATTAGTTGTAAAATTCTTTCACAATCTTATTATTCTTTTAATCCACCATTTCAGGTTTGTACTGGTATCTCAATCACGGGGGAGCAGAGTTGTCTGCTTTAAGCCAGTCAGGATTTGGTTATACAGAGGACAAAGATTATGACGCTGCTACTCATGAAGAGCAAAATCACCAGTATATATCCAATAGACAAGGAAGCAATAAAAACTATATAAAAGACGATAGCTATGAGAGAATCAAAAGTCACGGTCTGCAAACCTACACTGTTCCAAAAAAATGGAGCAACAAGGATGCATTGCATGAGGATACTTTCTCTAATTATGCCTATGACGTAGATGAAGAGGAATCCGTTGTAGATGAGTCGGCGCCTGAACGATTATGCAATCCTCTCCATCGTATTGAGGCAACTGAAGAGAGTAAGTACAGTAGACAGTCCAATAATGATGCATGTCAAATAAAATATAAAATGATTGTGATTTGTACACTTGCACTAGAGGTATTTAATTCTTTGCTTCAATTTTCCTTTTCAGATGTACAAGTGCCCGACTTTAAGTTGGATTCAATAATTGTGTTACTCCGACACGGAGATAGAGGTCCATTAACACACGTCGGTAGTCGTAATGTATCCCACATCAATTGCTCCACGGATAATCCTGAAGTTCATAACTTATTTAAATTTTCAAGTGACACGTTGCCAAAACTTCCGGGTTATTCACAGTTTATCGGCCCGTTTCATACATTTCCGAAAGTGCCATCCAGCAGCCAGTGCAATTTAGGACAACTGACACAGCTTGGCTTTACACAACTTTATGTTTTAGGAAAATTAATTCGCTCAACATATAAAACGACATTATTTAATCAGAACTACTTTGGTTTCAACAACAATAATTATAATTTTGCAACAAGTAGTGCAATGAAAGACCTAAGTGAAAGCATGCCCATCAAGGTGATTTCGTACTCTACAAGGTATCGCCGAACCTTTCAAAGTCTGTTAGCCTTTCTTTATGGGTTGGTGGGCCCTAAATATCTCACACAAAGTACAAGCATACGAGAGAGTCAGAGCATAACCTTTTGCTTTAACGACTGTACTTGTCGAGCTGTAGATCGACTGAAGAAATCTGCCATGTTGAAGTACAAACCAGAGCAATCAGGTAACTTCAAGAAATTGACGATAAGATGAAGCTCAAACTTGTTTCATTTCATTCAACAGTTTACATTGACACAAATTGACATGATTTCATTGTTAAATTTTTGCCAGATAAACAAGTAATGATCAAATTAGTTAATCACCTCAACTCCATTCTTCATGAAGACAACTTTAAGAAGACAGGAACAGCTCTGTTGGATTCCCTACTTGTATTCTTTTGTCACAACACCAAGCTTCCATGCAGAGGGGATGATAAGCAAAACAAAAAACCTGCGAAGAGGTCATGGTTGAAGAGATTAAAAAATCTTTCGTCCTCCACTAACTCTGAATCAAAAACATGCGTCCGAACAGAAGAAATTGCCCGTCTTATTCGCTACATTGAAATTGAAAATGAAGGGTTAAAGAAGCTAAGTCAAAACCGTAAGTATTATCTGCTCAGCTCTTATGGTCTAATGAGGGAAATTGTAAACCTTGCATTAAAAATGATTTCTGCATCATCGAATCCAAACCCCTCACAACATTATCATGGTGCTCAAGCAGCATTTCAACAGGCTTCATCGTTGCTTTCTTCGTCCATCATGGGAAATAATTACTATCCCTCTGTAAAGTCTGCGTTCGGAAAAACCAGAGTAGCTGTTTTCTCTGGACATGATACAACTTTGCAAATTATCACTGGTGCTTTAGGTATTTTTGAAAGTCATCCAGACATTCATCTCCCACCATACGGGTCGCGACTAATTTTCGAGTTTTATCGTAAGACTAACGTTCCCCCTAATTCACCGAGAAAACATTATTTTAGGGTTATTTATAATGGAGTGGCTGTGACAAACTTGGTATCATTCTGCAAAAATAGCCTAGTCAAGTCTGGTAAACCAGAGGGAAAAGGAACAGCATCGCATCTTGACCAAGGGACAAAGTCTAACGGAGAAACACTGGCCAAAGCGCAATTTTGTCCCATGGAAAATTTGGTCCGGTTTTTACACGATCACTATTTTGAAGCATTTGGAAACGCAACGAATTTTCGAGATGCTTGTCAATTTATATAATATTTTAATCATTCTCTCTAGGCGGTTCTACAAAATTATCTCTCATCTCTATAATATCGTATTGTGCAGTTGACAATTATTGTGATGCTCTTAGAATTCAAACGTTCAACGATTTACATGTCTTCAATATCTTACCGTTTTGCCACGCACTTTTAAACCAACGCACAAAACTCTTCTATCGATGATAGATTAAATATTCAATTTTGTATAGGACTTATATATTTCGCACTACATGTAGCGCACATAGATATCATGTATTTTTATCACAATCCATTGGTAAATTAAAACAGGATTTGTAGTCATTAAAAACGTGTGAAAAGGACAAGACATATCAATACTTCGACTATTGTTTAATGAGATGAAACGATTCGGTAAAAAATAGAGGTAAACTCGGCGTTTTGTAAATATGTTGTGTTGAGAATGTTGAATAGAAGAGGCAGCTTTTAGCAAACTCATACATATCAAAGGAAACTTTTCAGTCAAAGCAGAATAAAATATTATACTTAATGAACGTTAGCACGAACATATCAAACTAATTAAACTTAACGACAAATATAGGACTGTAAACTTGCACCACATACATATCAAAACGTGAAATTCAAGTTGAAAATATATCAGTGCATATCAAATATACTATAACATAGTGTTTATGGTGACTTTATAGGCAAGTACGTCTTTTAAAAAAATGTATATTAATCATTCAAGTCTACTTATGGGTACTATTATTATTATGTAGTTAATTTATTTACTGTAACATAAATAATGTTCTTTAAATGACATATACTGTACCTTTTGTAACAAAACCTGATACTATGTATTCAGTAATAAAAGTTGAAAACTAAAAGTGCATATTATTAGTAAAGTCATTTCATTTAATTTCAGTTGTGGGCTAAACACAAACGTAGGTAATAAAATAATGATAATTTAATGTTTAGTGCATTAAGTTACGTGATGAAGTTATGCGGACAAAAGATGATAAAAGTGAAAATGAATCTCCATTAGGCACAAACATCGTTTAGCACAAATAGTTATTCTCATTTAATTTTATTTACACATCTTCTTATCACTTGTTCTATCACCACTAATCAATAATAAATCAATCTGGATGACTGAATGATTTAAAACTAAACAGTATTCATCTAAAGCTTTGAAGAAGTACCAGAAGAATGTATTTCAACGGTAATTAATTAATTACAGCGGCGGCCTACAATATTATTAGTGACATTACTCTTTTTTCCCGTTTTACTGACTTTTGTGAAACAAAAAATCTGGCTAACAGACAATTACTATCCGCAAGTAAGTTATTGTCCGACTTCGGTCGTTGTGAATTCATACTTTTAACTTTCCACACACATAAGAGAGAACATTGGCGGTAGTTTACTAAAATTAAGAATTACTTACTCTACTTATCAGATCAGACTATGCAGTATGTAGGTATGTAATTTAATAATGTATGGTTTGCCATTGATGACATTAGATTGTCATTATTTTATGTTCTACAATAATTATTATTGGCTTTAATAAAAATTTCATTCATAGAATCAGTCTACTCACATCTATTAATTTAAAGCCGCAATTATAAATGATATCGATGACACGCTGCTTATGGCTGAAGGGTAGATTGTCTACCTGTCTTGAATATACTTCACTTGGCTGATTTGATTTAAAAATTTAAATACTAGTGTTTACTATTACAATCCTCCACCTTTAGCGTCCTTGATACCTAAAATACTTAAAAAGCAAAGTAAAATTTGTTCAAAGCAAACATGAGTATTAAACATGAAATGTACCTCAATTTTATTTTATAAATTAATTTACCTGTTGATACAAGACTCTGTTTAGCTTGCGAGTATGATGCGAGTTGTGCAGCGTTTACAACCATTGCTCTGCCCATGGTGGGAATGGCTCCTCTCCAGAGAGTTCCAACACCTTCTTCTTTAGCGATTCTTAGGAGGGCATTGAACACGTTAGAGTAATTACGTCGCTCTGCAACTGGCAGACTGCAACACGAAATTTTTATTTCAATCGATAACTTAAATATCATGGTGCATCATTTATCCTTTCGAATGAAACCTTTTCAGATTTAATTTACCGGCCGTCCGCTGTCATTCTTATCAACGCAACCTATATACGGGAATATAAGCGTACATTAGTCATTAATAAATCACAAGTGATACAAAGAAGAACACTATCGACTTATACCTCTGCGGGTGTCCCGATGAAGGCTCCAACAACGCCGGCCGCCATGCCTATGCACGCCTTCATAAGGAAGCCTGGAGGTTCTCCATTAGGTCTAAAAATTCACATTTTAACTTTGTTTAAACTAGCCACTGTAAAAAATGCTTCAAATCATCTTCCTTGCAAGTTCAACGCACCCAGACATTTTCTCGAACAACCATGTATATATTCCAAGCCTAGTTGTAGTATATGTGGCTTGTCTTAAAAGTCCGGCAGATAGACCAGAGTAAACGGCAAATAACCCTTCATTTTGAACAATGCCTCTGAAAGCATGAAAGCTTGTTTTGTATTCCTTCTTTCCACCTCCAACACCACTTAACTGCATCCGATTTTTTACTAGATCCAGAGGTTGAACAAAACACGTCGCACCCATTCTGGTAAGTACAAAACAAAGTTAATGGATATTTTATGGATCATATAACTTATGGTCTGTGCATTGATTTACAGTCGCATTTAAAAAATATTCACAGTGCTAGATGTTGAATATAATAAGAAATAATTACCCAGCCAAACCGCCGAACAAAAATTTGATCCCATTAGGTATACTTGCGGGAGCAGGTGCATCAGACTTTGATTGTGCCATTTCTTTTTAACGATTTCAGCCGGTTATCTGAACAACATGATAAATAATATACTTATAAATAAAACAAACATAAAAGATCAATAAAGTTCCCGAGTACATTGCACTCAATGTGCTGAACGAATCATCCAAAATTCATTTTTTCATTCCACAAATGTCTTAGAAAGATGTCCTGGAAAAAAATTCTCTTCTCACCTGAATCTTTTAAATATCTGATGCAGTCCCGAACCGGCTTTGTTGGAATTTTGAGTTAGGTAGCCAATTTAAATCTTTTTTAGCGTTTTTCTCCTGCTGATATATTTGCGCTTGGCTCTTTATAAGCTATTAAAAATAGAATTTAATTAACCTGTAACCTGGCACATAACACATTAAAAACTTGTAAAAAGAGACTGCGACGAGCTATCATCGTAATGCATTCAATTTACCTAAATGCTGGCCTATCGTCCAGAATATGGACTATGGATTATGGAGGAAAGTTAGAGCTGCAGCACCAAGAGTAATCTGGCCAAAATTATGGTGTATAGAAATTACATATAACCATTAAAAGTAAACTACAAAACACTTTGGAAGAATGCAAATGGAGCACTCATTTTTTTACACTTTAATGGCATACATGTCACCACATGTGGGTATTTGGTAAAGTTGTGTATGAATGTATAAAAAACAAAAGTATATTAGGTATGCAATATGCATGAGCATAAAAATATAAATGCACATGTGTTTCAGGCGTGAATATGTAGTCTGGTCTCTGAATCTACTGAGTACATATTTACAAGTCCTACTCCTACAGCAAGGCTACAAATACCACCGATAAACTATGCATGCATTATGAAAGATTAGAAATACATCTTGGAATATGGAATGGGTGGTATTGTACAATATACATACATCATTGTGTTGAGCAGAGCTGCTCTTGACCCAGGCACATTACTATTGGAAATTGCTACGGGAGAGAAATTCGCAAATTTAAAATTTGAAATTTGTGTGGATGGTAATTTCTTGCTGACCCAACTCTAATTTTTGTGGCTAAGAACTTCCCATTTCTATTATCATCGGAAACATTGGTGGTGATAAATTGATAACCAAAAAAGGTAACTAATGTGAGTGAGGAATAATGAGGAATCATCAGCAATTGAAAATGAAATTTAAATGAATTGGTAAAACGGGATGGTAAGTGGTGAAAATTATTGATTTGCCAAGCTTTCGAGCATATCTCTGCTGAATGAAATTATTGATCCAACATTTTCATTAAATACCATTCTTTGAAAAATTTGATTGTAATTACCTTACTTTCACTTTCGGAATTTCCCGTTTCTTGGCTAAATAAACCAATGCATGGATAAACTCTAATTGTATGTAAGTTGATCATTTTCTACTTTGTTTTTTGTCAACCGATATTTTTCTTCATTGAAACGGTCCCTTCCCTTCTTCATTTTTCTTTGAAATTCGCGATTTCAATCCCAGTAATAAAAACTGGACCATTGTATTTGCATTTTTAGATGATGATGACGTTTTAGTTGTCGATGCTCCAATATCTAAGATCTGGCTGGACAGCTCGGGTGTGAGTAAACTAGGTATCTTCTCTTCTCCGTGAGAAGTTCTCACTTCACTCTCTCTTTTTGGTGATTACTGATTACAAGTTGAACTTGACTTGAGTGCGCCGTGCGAATGTAGACATACATAGTAGCTTATAGCCTTGTAGGAATCATGTGCTTGTTTCTTACGTCCATGTGCTCATGTGCATCAACGTCATCGACTGTTCACATTCAATCTTCGTATGAAGCCAGAGAGTCAGGTCTGTTACGCTTCCACTACTAGCTCCCTTTTCCACACCTCCAATATCAACCGTGGCAGAATTAATGTAAGTTGCAACTGTAACCTACGATTTGTTAGTTCCAACATGGAGCAAAGGAAGGAAAGTGAAAACATTGTTGGGGAAAAATCCGATTTCCATTCGGTAAAAATCAATGTCCGGAATGCTGCAAAGGTTCAAAGTGAAAGTATTTAATCAATCAGGAGACAGTACAGTACTGCTAAGACATTACATTTCATTGTCTGCATAATATGTCTAAGCTTTCACTTTGCCCCTCATGTTGGAGATGTGTTCGGGAATACACGTGGATGAGTAGATGAAGTTACTTGTCTGTCATGATTCTTTTGATACGTGGATGTAATTTGATGATTCCTCTAAATAATGAAAATACTAGCATCACCATCTCTTTGAAAATAAGAGTCAGCCGATGCGGTGCCCACATGAGATTAATCTACAGCGACCTTGAGTTCCAATTCATGCTGTATGTATGTGAAACAGATTGAAGATCAAATAATATGTAGTAGCAGCAGCAGTAGCAGCACTACTATTATATTGCGATGAATCTACAATAAATTTTAGCTAGTAGTTCAACTACTAAACGCATTTTCATAATCACTTCTCTTTCTAACAGTATTTTCAAATTCAATAGTTTTCAAGTCAAACGTATAATGCATCGTGTTCTATAGGCCAGAAATCAGTACTCCCAAATTTGCAGAACCAAGGGACAGTTGATGTATGTTAAAGATGATCAATTTTAAAATTTCTCAATGGGCCAATGAGCAAACTAACTAACGTCAATACCAGCTAACAGGCACATGGAAGCATCAGCTAGCATGAAAGCAGCAATTTTGCACTTTGCATTTTGCAATGATGCAAGTGTGTATGTTTTAGTCAGAAGTATTTACAACCATTTAAAATAGTGAAATACATTTCCTTCAAATTAGATTGGTTCTATTGATTATCCTTTGAGTGATAATTTATCCATGTGCGCTGAGCCAGTTGGACCAGGACGGTTTAAGCGCGCACGTAATAAACTAATGAAAGGCATATTCATGGTGATCACATGCATGCATAATGCATGCATGATTACTTTTAAGAACATGCATTGCCCAGTTAGTGGCAAGAGAATGGTCCCATGAATCCACTCTATTACTGTACATAATTACATACTGGAAGCTTCGACTGTGAAATTGGATCCAAAGTGGATCATATTTTTTACCGGTCAAAATTTCATTTGAGAAAGCCAGTAGTAGTATTTGTACCGAAATATTTTCCGAACTTATCTCAAACATCATAATCAAATGTTATTGTCATTAGTCATCAGCAATATCAGTCAATGCTAAATGATAAGTATACATGCATACTTATTTACAGCATGAATATTTAATCATGATGAGCACTCACTGCATTTTGCGTGCGTGCACCAATGCACATATTATATTACCATGTAGGTTATGTTTTTTGTCACTGAATGACTGATTAAAAATTGACAAGTAGTTTGAGTCAAAGATTTCAAGAGTCGAGTCTTAAACACAGATATTTTCGAATTCGTAACTCTCACAGAACCGATTTCAAGGATTAAACGAAAGGGTTGGACTGATTCTCTACAAAGTTCCCTCTGGCCCTCTGATTTGGTTGCAAGTTACATTCCCCAAATTTCAAACAATCTTAATGAAATTGCATGTAGGTAAATACAAACTATAAATATTTAGTTTTTGAGTTCTCAAATAAACTGATATCAGTAACGTGTGACATCGCTTCATTTACAAATTTTATTGTATTCATCAAATTAACAAATTATCCACATAACAAAACTTCATGAAAGCGACATGGCCTGTCAAAGGTTGTGGTTCATGCATGTTCATCCGTTTAATACCAACAATGGATCCCCCATCCCTGCACATTGCTTCTTGAGGGTCAGGATATCACTCTATAATTTTGTACTGAACTGCACTGCATAAACTGCTGAACTGCATGACGTCAACAAACGTAGTATAGTAACCGAGATATTTCAATTTCATAATGCTACACACTAAACACACTCCCGTCTTGTGTCTATATTTCCTACACTGCCAATTTGCACCGGCGGCACTACTATACCGAGTCCATCTGCGGTTTCATATTCCTATTCCAGAATTTTTTTATGCGTACTTACTCCTTGCTCGCTTGTGCTATTGCTAAAGCTGTTAGTGTAAAAAAAACTCACTGCTCGTTGCATTCAACAGCAACATGGAAAATAAATATTTGTAGGAAGGAATAGTAGGCCGACATAATGGACAAGAAGGAAAGAGATAAGGATAAAAAATAACGAAGTAGCTGACTCCTTTTTGGCAATTCACCTACATGCATGCTCCACGTTCACGTTACACTTTACAAAAGTTATATTGTGTGGTTCATTGTGCACTTGTGCACAGAAAAGACAAAATATATTCCAGCAAAGAGTGTTTTACAACGATGTAGTATAGCAACGTGTAGGAATGGAATGTAGAAACTAGAAACTTACAACCAAGCGAAGCATCTTTCTAACCAACTCCCATGATGGGAACTGGGAACACTATAAGCCTACGCCGACCAGAATACTCGTCACATTTCTCCTTGGACAGCATTCACGAGAGTAGCAGCCGCTTTTCTGCTTTTATTAAACTTATTCCACTGATTTTCTGGATTCTCAGCTAAAAGGTAAGCAAACTTGTTCAAATAATTTAAAGTTTTCATTAATCAGTAAATATGGAGTTATGTATACAAAGGTGAACGATGCCATCAGTTTTTTGCTAAAAAACAGAAATGTTTCGAACAGGAAACAGTGTCGTTACTTGTGTGCATTAGTGTATCAGCAAATTTATTAGAAACCTGGGAAGATTTAAAGACGGAAATAGTCAGTGAAGTCGGCCACATTCTTTTAAATATCTATTTGCACGTTACATACGGTATAGAGTTAGCAATTATGCACCAAAATATTTATAAAAATGTGCGTATTATTGCCGGATTTATCAAAAATTTATAATCCTTCAAATACCAGAATTATACACACAGCAAGCGTTTCTGCATTGTGCATTTAATCCACTACGATGCCATATTATTACTAGAAAATGTGCGTGTGTGGGAAGGAAAGCCGCAAAGAACTGCAAAGTAGTGAAGGAATAATAGTGATTTGCATGTATTCCGCTAGTTTATTCATCGTTGATTGTTTTTAAGCATTGACAAAGAACGTCATTTCTGACCATTTAAAGTTAGCTAGTTAGCTGTCGAAAGGTTGCCAACATTTAAATAATTAGATGAGAAATGTTTTAGTTTGCGCATGAGTGGTTTTGTTGGAGTAATTTTCATTAAATTTTCAATTGAATTCTCTACTTGTACTTTATATCGGGGACAACGTCTTTGCCAACAAGAATGATGGAGGACGTAGATAGAATCCATTTTGCTATCCACTTCTATATTCTACACCATGATGTACAAAATGTAGATGAAAACTTCCAAGAGCCAACAAACGCTATGAAAAAAATATTAGGTAGAAACACAACACAAAAGCATTATAACTAACTCTATAAGCAATGCACTACGCACTGGAGCTTTGTAGGTAACTAAGCCAAGAACCAAGTGATTCATTTTCAAGGTTATCGTTGTCGTTCACTTGGTATAGATGAAGAGGGAGGCTGTGGCTGGTTTATAGTTGTTCTCGTGACGCTCCCTCGTTATTAATCGGGATTATTCGACAACTATTACATGTTCCTGCATGCGTTACTTGCGTCTCATGACATTTACCTCAGACTCATCAGCGTGTGTATTGCTGTGTGTACATTCTTGGATCTCGCGTGATATCACTGATATATATATACAATATGTGTTCATAAATAAGTTTGAATAATTTAAACTGAAGAACGGGTTATGGGCCATGGGGAAGGAAGAGCTCCATTGCATTGCAAGTACATAAATATGAGAAGCTATAATATGTGCAATGGCGTATGATTACCAGTGTGCCATAGTTGTTTTGTTCGAAATAGGTATCAAAAAATTATTAAGACATTAATAACTGTTCTTGATATTTGACACGACATGAAAGTCACCACGATGAAGTTTCAGTGTGCTATAAAATAGTTCAGACGGCTAAAGTTCAATTCTGGCTTGGAGTATGTACGTTCTCTTTCGTTCCGCGGTAATGGCTGACTCTTTTAGTTAGATGGTAGGTACATATATACCATGAATGTAGTGTTGGAGTCTTGAGCTTTAAGAAAAAAAGCCGGCATGCATAGATTGGACACACTTGTTTGAATAATGCAAATCTTCAAATTAAGACCAGATATGATGTTATTTAGTTTCTTTGAATGAGATTGTGACACAAGTCAAACGAAAACATTTGGGGGCAGAAAGGATCACTTTTTTGAAACAAATCTAACCATTCCATCTTACTTTGCACTTAATTTTTTACTCAATTCAACATTCTTGCCCAATCTATTCATGGATTGGATTCAAATATGTACCTATCTAGCATGACGAGCATGGAGCATGGCTAATCATAAAGTGGGTACCGCAGCGCAGATTCATAAATTAAGCAAAGCGATGGAAATGTTTGGTGATTTTCTCTGTATTATCTTCGTAAAACAAAATTAATCCTGTCGATGCAATGGAAATTTCTCACGCTGCGCTACATTAAACGGTTGCGAGATATCTTATTTATTGATGTCGATCTACATACACAGGAATATAATTTAGGAAGATTATTATTGCTGCAATTCATTGATTTGTTGGAAGATTGTGGTAATAGTTCAAGGCCAATTCACCGGTAGCCGGCCATGCATGTTGTAGTTGTAAATTGCCATGATAAATGAGCTATGTAGAAGGTCTTGTAGAACATAGAACGTGTACATAACTCATAAAAGGAAGTAGTTAACGAACTTTTAACACCAATAATGTCCTGTGTTGATTTCCTTTGTCAAGGGTATTATTTGTTTCACCAACACAAATTTGCAATTGCAATGAACTATTGATAAATACTGCGGATTACTAATTGCATACAAAAACATCGAACTAACTCTAGGTAACTTCATACTTCTTGGTTTTTAGTTTGCCCGTCTCATCATGGTATGTCTTTATAACGGTTAGACACTTGAAGTGAGGTGAATTATGCTCCGAGCATTCAACCGGTATTTTTAGTAAAAATTACACGCAAATTTGCAGAAAATCAACAATAGACAGCATTGCATGCATGGATATGAACAGTGAGTGAGTGCAGCTCTGTATCTGACGTTGCGTTATTCGTCGTACCAAATGAAAGTAAAGTATAGGAAATGCTTTTCCTGGAATGATTTGTAGCAATTCCACGGCGTAAATATAATAATAGAGATTAGAGATAATAGGAAAGTGTACATCTCGTTAGTTTTATGCCTATCCTTAAATTCTGCTTACAAGTAGTTACGTCCGCCGTGTTACCGTCAAAAAATCATTTATTTTGTCTCGGGAAATTTAACTCATTGTATTGTACATAATATTGTATCAAATTTTTCCTCTATAATTAAAAAAATTTACTGCTGTTATTTCCTGTTCAGTTAAACCTTAACTGTCATCATGATCGGAATTAACGGATTTGGTCGTATCGGACGTCTGGTCCTCCGCGCTGCGATTGATAAGGGCGTTGATGTAAGCTCTTTTAAATTTTGCCGTTCTATTTAGTGCAAGTGAGAGTCATCATGATCGGAATTAACGGATTTGGTCGTATCGGACGTCTGGTCCTCCGCGCTGCGATTGATAAGGGCGTTGATGTAAGCTCTTTTAAATTTTGCCATTTTATTTAGTGTAAGTGAGTCGTTTTATCAAGTGATTTGAATTATGGCTTGATATGAATTGAAATATAGGTTGTTGCCATCAATGACCCCTTCATTGCTTTGGACTACATGGTCTACATGTTCAGATACGACTCAACTCATGGAAGGTTCACTGGGGATATCAAGGCTGAAGATGGCGCTTTGGTGATTAACGGTAAGTTTCTACATACTTTGTTTGAGTATCATTGAGTCGGGGCGGGGCCACTGTTTGGAAATTGATTTTTCTACAGAAAAACGCCATCATTGTTCTTTTTAACAAATCTCTTACAAAATTATTATTTTCGTAGGCAAGAAAATCGCTGTTTTCTGCGAACGTGACCCAAAGAATATTCCATGGGGCAAGAGCGGCGCTGAAATCGTAGTCGAATCTACTGGAGTTTTTACCACCATTGAAAAGGCTGGGGTAAGTTTAAATCTGAAAAGGCAAATTCTATATGGCATTGTGTACTCTTTTGATATGTAAGGCATGCATTAAAAACCTCCGAATTTTCTTTTACATATTTTAGGCGCATTTGGAAGGTGGAGCCAAGAAGGTCATCATCTCTGCCCCCAGTGCTGACGCTCCAATGTTTGTCATGGGAGTCAATGAGTCTGCTTATGACCCATCAATGAACATCATTTCAAATGCTTCTTGCACTACAAACTGCTTAGCTCCACTTGCCAAAGTTATCAATGATAACTTTGAAATCGTAGAGGGATTGATGACAACCGTTCACGCAATCACTGCTACTCAGAAGACCGTTGATGGTCCATCTGGAAAGGTATGTATGCTTTTGATTGTCAGTTAAAAGAAGAATTAAATCAGCATTGGCATTATCATCATTTGTGAATGGTTACATAAAATTACCCATTTCCAATATTATCCATTATTAGCTCTGGAGAGATGGTCGTGGTGCTGCACAGAATATCATTCCTGCTTCTACTGGTGCAGCTAAAGCTGTTGGCAAAGTTATTCCTGCTCTCAATGGTAAATTGACTGGTATGGCTTTCCGTGTTCCAGTTCACGATGTGTCAGTCGTTGATTTAACCGTTCGGTAAGAAAGACGAATTTATGTACCTAGTAATTTATTATATCATATCACAGTCAAAGAAGAGATTCCGCGTGTATTTACATTTTAAAGTACCCAATGATAATGTTTTCAGATTGGGAAAAGCTACCACCTACGATGAGATCAAGGCTAAGGTCAAGGAAGCAGCAGAGGGACCTCTCAAGGGAATTTTGGGATACACTGAAGATGAAGTTGTTTCCGCTGACTTTATTGGTGACGCCCGATCCTCCATCTTTGACGCTGGTGCTGGCATTATGCTAAGCCCACAATTTGTTAAACTCATTTCATGGTACGACAACGAATATGGTTACTCCAACCGTGTCGTTGATCTCATCAAGTACATTAAAACCAAGTAAACAGCAAAAAATAATCGACAATATGTATATCACAAGCACTATGTTTAACAGTCGAAAATAATTATTGGCACCGTGTTTAGAAAGCTGTAGTGATGTCAAATCTGTGAAGAATTTGATTTTACGTCTTGGTATATAGCTAGTACTGAAATTCCAGAGCGTCTATCATTTATAAACTGTGTATTACATATTAATTGTAATCAGAGTCGTGAAGTGGACAATAGTATTAAAGTCAACGGATTCTGAAAATTCAGTTTTAATCACATTACTTTGCATTATACCCTTGTAATTCATCAAACCATTCATGATAAAAAGCAACAAAGAAGGCTCATGATGATTCATACTTTAAAAAATCCTTTTATTCGTTATCATACCACGATCTCATTTTAGACTAGTTAAACTCACAATCAAATTCAGCTATCGATAATCATTTGGCTTTTTCCGTATTATATGGGTTCATATATATATTTGCTTTGTAATAATTTTGATTCATGCATAAAAATGAAAATTAGCTGCTTTCAAGACAATCAACAAAATTGGTGAATCCAACCAATTTTTCTGGCTCCATAAAATCACTAGAATTAAATCTGCTAATTTTCTGAGGATAATTTGGACGATATCTGTGAAGAGCCAAAGGACAAGGAAGCAGCTCCGGCATGACAGAATGATGTATAATCAAGGAGTTTAGATTTTTAAATTCCTTTGTAAACCCCTGAAACAAAAAATGAATTCAAAGTGAGTTTACATAATATGCACATATTTCATTGAATTACAGATTTAATTTAATCAAGTATTTCAAAATGGTAAGCTACAACAAAACAGTTACCTTGATCTTGTATCCCCTTGCACTTTTTAAAATCAGGTAATGAGCAATCCCAAGGCGTTTGAATTCTTTAGGTACTCGTAATGACAGGGCAAAACAGCCTGCTTTCGTGGTCGATTCACGAACAATGAAAGACCCGATCGGCTCATTTCGTAGAACTTCCAAAGCAATGTCTCTGTTGATTCAAAAGACTAATTATTTTTTCATGTTTAACACACAAGTGAATATAAAATCGTGCTCAGAGACATTCCTGTGATTACATTTCTGTAATTTCAAAGACAAGAGAGAGAGAGAGAGAGCGAGAGAGGAGAGAGCATTATTGATAGGGAAAGGATTGAGTGGTCTACTCGTATTACTTATTGTCTGACAAAGATTTATTGTCAGATCATTATTACAAGGATAAATCGTACCTTGGAATTCCAGCTTGAAACCATGCTGCATGTCGGAGTTCTGCCTCCTCTTCAAAAATCGTGACTGTCAGTTGTGACGGAGGGTAAGCCTCTGGCGAGACGACGGAAGCATGTTTTCTATTCGATGTTGTAACAGACAAAGGATTCTGAAATGCTACTGAGCGTTTGTCGTTACTGTTATTATTATTATTATTATTATTTTTGGTTCCCCCTTGAATATTTTTATTGGATTTTCCTTTTTTTGTAAATGACTTTTTCACATTTATTAGCAAGCTAGCTTTGTCTGAGGACTCAATCACGGGACTGCTGAAAGAGACAGTAGGCTTCTGGTCTGTGATTGTTAAACCTTCATTGTCAATTCCGTGGCTACTGATTTCTTCAATATTAGTTGAGGACAAGCTACCGTTGTAGCTCTGAGGGCGACGGCCAATACCGTTGTGATTGTTGTTTCTTTTATCACAATCATTCTCGACATTTGTCAAACTGCCTTTGAGAATAGATATTGGCTGTATTTGGGTATTGTGGGCGTTTGAAGATGCACTTGTTGATAGAGAGCTCGTCCGGCTCCTGAAATTTAAAAAAGAACATTATTCAAAGATTTAGTCTGACCTGAAGATTTAGAGCATTCTAGTACATTTTCAATTTGTGACATCTTCTATTTAAAATCTCATTACATACATGAATTAGCTCTAAATTATTCGAATGTTTTGTCTTTGATCCTTAAAAGGAATACCATACCTGTTCATGAAAAATAGTGTATTGAAACTGTACATGTGCATACTGTGCACGTAAAGGCATATCATTTCAACTATTTACTGTGTTGAGACTACGACCATAACCATCATAACATTTTGGGGCATACTGTGCAATTGCTCTGTAATCAATACATTTATCCTGATTGCAAATTGCTTTGCCGTTGTAAATCAAACTCAGAATTGGCCCCAAAAATTCTTTAAGTACACTCTGAAACGCTGTGGTAGTGGTCATGTAAAATACTACAAATTGTTTGTGTGCAAAGAAAATTGTAACCTATACCCAAAAATATATTTATTCCTCCTTCAAACTCATGTAGCTGAATATTATTACAACGTAAATGGTAATTTATTAAACTGTCCAAGTACTTGTAGGCGGAGTAAGCATTTTTGTTGCTTTTATCAGTCTATATCTTCAGTTTCATACTTTTTCTGATAAAATAAGACAAAAAAGGTTGATGATTATTACGCTGAGAGCTTACATAGTTTGAATCTACAGATATCCTAATCAAATATTTTTGTTGCTCTCAAGGAAGAAAAAAAAGACTCTCAACGGAAATCAACTGGTAAGACAAGTAGCACTTTTAAAAATCATTTTTGGGTGGTTTTTACATTATCATATCAAATTAGACGCTTTGCATGTAAGAATCTTAATTAGACCTGTCTTAGTTCGTGTAGATAGGTAGGTAGGCTATAAGTTTTTTAGATTTTTCTTTACCATTGCGTTGAGCTAATTGGTAGTGGGGCATTCATACGAAGAGAGCTGTTGCTGCTGTCACTCATGCTTGCATTGTTACTATTGCTGCCACTGCTGCCACAGCTCATGTTATATTTAGACTGGTTCTCATGATGATGAAGTGTTCTAAGCTCAAGCATGTTTTTAACATCCGAGCTCGTCATAGTCTCCACTTCCACGTCTACACACTTGATCGGCTGCGGTTTATCGTCATACTTGCTGCGACAAGAGTTCAACTCTGCCGGCGAATTGATAATCATAGCTTTCAATGCCTCTGCGGTTATCGTTGGATTTGGTGGAATTTTATAGTGACCACTTTGTACTAAACTTTTTGGCGTTAGGGCCGACGAAGAAGAAGGAGTAGACGACGACGACGACACATCCTGTCTAAACAGATGGCTTTGCACTATACGAGCACTTTGCACTTGAATATGGTGTGGGAATCCAGGACCAGTTGTTGTGGTTGTAATTCCATTACTTACGTCTCCACCCCCTCCTCGACTATTCAAATGACTTGAAGAAGAATTCACCAAACTATTTCCACCTGCATAAACAAGTGAACTGGCCACTCCGCCTGATGCACTAGTGGTGCCAGTAGTAGCAGTAGTGGTATATTTATCACCACCAGAAAGCATTTCCTTTCCTTGGTGGCCACGATAACACTGGGATGTCGGAGTAAAACCGCTATAGCGCTCTTCATTTGCATCCGCATCTTCTCTGACTGCACTTGAACAGTTTAAACTCACTTCACTATTACTCAAGTAGCTTCCTGTTTTGCACTCATTTTTCTCACAATTATTTTGCGTTGAACTACTCAACGGAATTTTGTGAACTCTTGATATACGGCAAGTTTCATGAATGTGATTATGACGAGAATGATGATGATCCCTATTTGGCTCACTCAGGTCATTTTCAACCTGATCACTACTGCTGCAATTATGCGGGGATGGTGTTGCTGAGGAGGCTTCTTGGGGTGAATGGAATGTTGGCATTACTCTCTCCATTTTACTATGCAGTCTGGACACATTATTGACAAAATTCTTGCTCAGTTTCTGTATTCGATTATTTGCCACTGCTGCAGACCATGTTAGGAAGTGTTTAGGATTGGGTCTTGACCGCGGTGTTGTAGGTGTTGGTCCCGTATACGAAGCCATTTTTGTTCGCTCCTCCGCCGACTACATTTGCAAACAAGAATGAGGAAAAAACAAAGAGAAAGCTTATTATTTAAAGAGAAACGACATCATCAACAAGAAAAACAATTGAATTTATAATAAAAGGTTTTTTTTTTCGTCTCGTAAACCGCAGAATACCTGTCCAATTTATTACATAGAGTATCTTAATCTCTAACAACCTTACTAGAATTGCTCAATTACTTCAAGAATCGTTGTGGTTTGGACAAAAAATGGCTCTATAAAAAGTTTTTGTTTGTAAGAGGAAACCACATAATATTGTATATGGAGAGAGACAGAAAGAGATACATATATACTAGATTGGCATTTCAAGTATTGTAGTAACGATTATTGCTATTGTTGCAACAGAAAAAAAATGTTTCTACTACTATCATGCTTTTTCCCTTCCTTGGTGGTTGTAAACTTTTAAACTTGCTCCTTCAAGATACTTGCATGCACATGCACTTGAGTTTACTTTTGATGAAAAAATGTGGAATATGCCCAAATTGTCAGCTTCAACAAAGTGCTAGTACCAAGCCACCCAGGCAGCAGCGGTTTCAGCAAGATAATGTTTTCCTAGCAAATAACTGACATATTTGATTGTATCTGAAAACAGTACTTTCTCAAGCATAGAGAAATTGACAAGCACGCCACTACTTTAGGCAGTTTGTTTATTGTACAAAAATATGAAGTATTATTACTAGAGAAAAAAATATATATTATTCGAATAAATGTTTTCTCTTAGTAAGCCCTTTACTTTTTCCCCTAATGAATGATTGTATTTACAATTGATGATCAATTCTTGTTTTGGTTTGTTGATTTTTTTTCCGTTTTAATGATCTTTACGTTATCTTTGCATATTATAAGTTGTTAGGAATGAAAAAAACATCTGTATCACACGTAAAAGCATTATAACTGTGCCGTTCTTTTACCTGTTTCGATTTTTCAGTAGTATTATTTTCACTCATGATGATTTACATGAAATGTCCCTGGGGTCATCTAATCACTTTTAATTAGATTTGATATGTAGCTTTTCAACTGTTTTATTTCATTGCAATAAAAAATTAAACTATTGATGGAAGTATGAAAGTTGCACTATTATGAGCAAATGAAAACTCCAAAACTAAATAATAGTAACTTTTGTTGTTCCTCCGTTGACTTGCATTATTGCACATGAAAAATGCGAGATAATTTTTGAACAGTAAATCAGACTGACAACCTGTTTCTCGAATTACTACAAGCGACAGTTATTATTACTTTCTACTGCATGCACATTCAGGAATGCACTTCAGACAAAGTAAACATGATCCAGCCTAAAACAACTAAACCGATCCATTCACTTGCAAACTGTACACAATATATATATTTATGAAACAATACAATGCATGTACGTTAAAAGGACCCATGAACAATTTACACTGTACACATTTAAACACTTTTGTAATATCAGAGAACTTTAATATTATTAGTGCAATAATTTCTGCTGTCGATCAACTTGTTTTACACAACCGAAGGAGTTGACATGTTTCTTGAAAATACTTTGACCATGCTCATGTTCTATTATTGATACCCCTTTCTGTT
>JAHZMZ010000177.1:0-11180 GCA_027743805.1 Lepidocyrtoides sp. E14
AGGATGATGTTGTGAGTTGATTACATGGAATTTATATGATGTAATGTTTCTTTTGAAAGACAATTCGGCTGGCATGTAGTTTAGGGCGAGTTAAAAAAGCAAAGGGACCCTTATCATGAAAATCTCGAAAAAAAAATTCTTCAATTTTTGTGTATTTTAGGTTGCATTTGGTTATTTTATGATAGTTTCGGTTTATTAGGTTAGGCCAGGTAAGGTTCGGTAATATTAAGCTATGTTTGCTGCATAATTCACCAAAAACTAACTACATATAACCAAAACTATTCTAAAATAACCAAATGCAACCTACAATACACAAAAATTAAATTTTTTTTTCTGTAGATTTTGATGATAAGGGGGACCCTCATCATCACTTGCCCTCAACTACATGCTAACCGTTAATATTACTAAAGGTTAACGTTTTTACATGTAGCCAGAACATGAATCAACTCCTAGTCAAATCAGCGACACTGCCAGTATGGTAAACGGAGCAGAAGAAAGTGGTCAACGATTGACGGATTGCTCCATCAAGGACTCAAAATGTGAAGACACAAAGACTTGTGTAAACCAAGGGTTTTTGCTCAAATTCAACAAGTTGCTTAGTCCAGACGAACTGTTTGCACTTTCTGAACAAGACAAACCCGAAGCTGGCAGAATTTCAGCTTCGTTTCTTATGAGCAAGCTAAATGAAGCTGAGCAAGAAGTGAAAGAAAAGAAGGAGGCAGAAGAAAGAGATAAGAGGGCCACAAAAGAAGCCGCAAAGCTAGCCCTGAACCAGCAAATACAGCAAAATGTGAAGCGAACCAGGTTAAGCACAGGTGTTGTATCACGCAAAAACTACGCAGCAATTGGAACTAGTTCTGTAGTTTCCACATCACAGCAAAGATGTGGGATACTAGATGCAGTATCACTTTCTCCGGTCAGCTCTGTTGTCCAGGCGAAGTCAGACAATAGTGCGATAGAACTTGTACCAGGGACATCAGAACAAAATGAATCTCCTCGTTCAGTGGAATCATTACATCGCAAAAATCAAAAGAAACGAAAGAATTCTCTGTCCCCATCTCCTGATAAAAATTTAGATGAAGATGTGGTCGACTCAGACCATCCAAGAGTAAGTGGTATTCGACTAATTTTAATTTAATGATATTAGCCATTGGCAATTTGTGAAATATCAATTTACTATTAATTATTGTGCTTTTCTTTTTACATGATAGAGAATGTCTTAGAGGAGCAGCAAGAGGAGTTTGTCCCCTGGATAATGACGCTGACTGGGCAGATGGGGATAACTAGTATGTTGAAAAAGTGACAACCACCAGAAATGCCAGTGGAGGGACTGAAAGTTCTTGCCAGCAGGAATATCGTGTCAAATGGAGGGGGTGGGATGAGTAGGTTTTCGTGTTTTTGTCAGATATTGTTTACATTTTAATATTTACTAATGATGGCAAGTAGTTTGGAAGTAAATACATGCCTGTATTATATTTTACTATTTGATACTTTAGTAGTAAGTAGTTTTAATTATTTCGGGGAATGATTCAATTTTTTCTTTAATCACGATTTCTCATCTACAGAATCTCTACTGACATTTTGGCACATAGGACCATACACTCTGCAACTTGTATCATATCCCTATTTCCATTTTCCGTTTTACTTCCTATGTAATTTTTACTGCCATTTTCCCATTGGGCACCGTTNAATTTTTACTGCCATTTTCCCATTGGGCACCGTTTGGCAAATGCATTGAAGTCATTCCATTCATAATGTACTCATCCCTGTATTCATACTTTACCACGCGTTCATGCTAATGGACACTATCGGGTATATATACGGAAGGCATCAGGTTGGTTTCTCTTTGATGATCAAAGTGTTCCAAAGGTGCAGAGATCGGAAGCGCTATCATCTGATTCTTTTCTATGAAAAGGGTATTCCACCACCACCTCTAGCCCAACTTACAACAACAGCAAATTTATAGTTGATCTGCCTTTAAATGCTACGTAGTTAGCTTTGCATGTAATAGATATACTTTCACTGTATATTGTCACATATTATTGTTTAGTTTAAAAATTGTTACTGTATGGCACTTAATGAAATTTGATGAACCTGCATGAATGATGTTAGTACCTATATTTTGTTAAACCCAACTGTGAACTTTGTAACCTCCAAAATATTTCTGTTATGAATGTATCATGATTCTCTCTGTTATCCTACCTTCTGACTCACTATGTGTCACGATTTTCTGTCTCACTCACTCAACAGAGTCACTTAAATGAAATGAATGAAAGATCTAACGGCTGTTGGTATGACTTACGCCTATTGTATGTATGTATGAATCACATTTGTAAATATAACGTTTTCCCTAGTAGTATAAAAAGGACAAACACCATAAATTAAGACATTTAGTAATATCTTGACATTCGGTAGTATTTTACCTCTCCAATATACAGCAGTGGAAAATCAGCATTTTATTTTTGCTATCAGCATTGCCATTTGCCATCATCATCATCACTGTATTACACAACATTAATTTTCTCGTATTAACGTCGACATCCCCATTTTCACTTCAAACCACTTTCATTTTCACCTACCACGGTTTACAAACTGCACTAACTAATACTAGTGACCCCCATAACATTACATGTAAAACCGTGACAATATTATAACGCTTAAAATTGGAGATTATTTTTGCTACTCATATTTCACAGGCTTAGTGAAAGAATGATCTTCGATGTAAAAAATTTAAAATTGCTATTAATTACTTTTGGACTACCAGTTATAATTCAGAAATACGATCTGACTGTCTACCATTTCAAATAGTTCCGTTTTTTTCCATTTTTCGATATGGAAGTACAAACTGCTATGTTATAACATGATATTCTTTTCATGACAGTCCTTCTTTCATGCAAAATTTTGGAGATGCACTTAATCAAAGTCATAAATTTAATTAATGAATAATTACGCAATTATAGTCTTCGACTAAATGTTGTCAATTTTTATACTGACTTCAGAAATTCTTTATTATTATAAAATACCTTCACAAAGTATTATTTCGTCTTTTCCAAAAATGTCACATTTTGCATCCTAAATATTTAATAGATTACCATTAATATATCAAACAATCAGGTTAACTTATTTATTTATGATTAATAATGAACGTTGCATTTTATATAAATACAAGATCCGAATTAAAATCGATTGACTAAATGCTTATCTGTATTAATAATTGTAGTAAAGTTAAATATGCGCTGTTGACGAGTATGTACAAGTACGTAGTAAAGTCAAATCGACACCATATTTTTTACACGCTTTTAAATGTTCATTCATGGACAATGACGATAGATGGAAAGACGAAGATGGAGAAATATTTGTAATCTGAAAAACAAATCGTTCGTTACGTTATTATTAAGACTTAACGCGTTCATACAATTTGAACGTTGCGAGATGGAGATGCCGAATGGTTCATGGGATGACCAGTGGAATCCAATTGCTGTTTCAATTGCTCTAATTCTCGGAGGCCAGTCTCAGTCAGTTCATACTTGTGAACTACTAGCTTGTGGTAGAAGTGAATAGCAAATACTATGAATAGAATGAGGACAGGCACCATGATTATCGTTGCAGACGACGCAGCCATTATGGAGTAGTCGTAGAATTTCACCCAACATAGAATCGCCAGCTCACAAAGAAACAAGAATATACCTAAAACTGTACTGAATGCCCATCCAGCCTCAATGTACCTGCAAACCATTTGAAAACATGGTAATCATTAATTAATTTTGATGGAGAAATGGAAATTATCATTGTAAACCAGAATTGAATATTTGTACTATGAATGCATGCAAAAAAAATAATAACGATAAAAAACTTTAACACTAAAATATAACGTACAATTCTTTGCCAATGTCAAACACCTGTATTTTTTCCACTCTTGATACTTACCATTGCAAAGCCAGACATCAGTGCAGATGTCTTGTTAATGGCCTTTAGTTTGGCACGACTTAAATGAAGTTTTCTCCATGAAAGAAGCGTCGCCGCTGAATGCGGTCCTTCACCACTCATGTTGTACTGAAATAAGAAGTAACACTTGGGTAGATGACTTCAAGTTGAAAATAAACGTCAATTTCCTTTCACAAAAAAAAGCATTCTTCCAAAAGGTACAGGTATAAACAAAGTGTAATAGCGCGTGAAAATTAATTGATGGACTAATAATTTAATAATAATAATATTTAAACAAATCCCAGACACAGCAAATAATTATTAGGACACAACGAAATAATCTTACAGAAAGGGGAACTAGCAAAATGCTTTTTTTATACAAGTGGTCAACAGCCAGGAATGAAATTTTAGCATTTTTAGCTTCGGTAGGTGCGCAGCGTGAGATTAAAGCCATGTTTAAGAAATTCACTAGTATTCTGTAAATAGTTTAGCCAAGTTAAAGCCCGTCAGGTGACTAAAGTTTGAAAATACTGAGAAAAACCGATGAAATTCGCAAAAAGAAGAAAAATTAAAAGGTAGTACAACCCGTCACTTCTCTAGCTCCATGATAGTTAACACCATTCACCGTTCTAATTCACGAAGGGATTACACACGCTGGACGTGACGCTAACTGACATTTTCGCCAAGCTAAACTTGACGCATAAAAGTTTACTATCTATTGTACTAAACCCACCTGATACTATACACGCAGTAAAACTAAAATCTGCTTTTTGTCTTTCCATTGGCGCAAATAATTTAATTTAGCAATTGACACAGTCGACTAGGCAGTATATAAAATTTAAGAGCTTTAAGAATTATTAAAGGCATTAAAGTGAAGAAACCAAGAGATAACTGATCAGATATTTTTATCGGCAATATTACTATGACATCTAAATAAGCAGACGTATTTTTTTACCGTAATGGTAAGCACTTACAGTATTAATTACAATTTGATGAAGATCAACAATGGGTTTTATTTACTGCAATTTTGATGACAGATGGATTAGACTGACTTAAAATAAATACCAATTACTAATTATAATTTACTGTAGCTGTGAATCTTCTTGTCGATACTCGATATTCGTTCCGTGCTTACTTGCTACACTGCACTGTCATCAATAATAATTTGCTTCGTTTTAGAATCGAAATGAAGATGCTTGGTAACCTAATGAAACTTTGAAACAAAACTTGTAGTTGGAACTGGAACGTCGCCTAGAGATTGGATGTTGTGAAATGAAGTAACATCATATTATGCACATAATATATCGAAAACTTGAACTACAAAAAATTTTACTCACCAAAATATTTATTTTGTATGTATTGTTTCCCTCCTGCTACGTTTTTTTTAATCGAGCGAGAAAGGTAATGCGGATCTTCTTGCTACGTAGTTATTCAATATTTGACACGTGCAGGAAGTTCCCTCCTAACTTTTACCAACTTTGATAAGTACGTCAATAAAGCCAAAAACTACTACTATGTATAGCAGCAGCCCAGGAACGACGAACAAATTCCTGACTGGTACAAAGCACTTCTCATCAACTAAAATGATGATTGCTTAAAAAAATGAGAGCTACTGCATCACTACAAAAAAAGGAACGGGGGTCGAGCCGGGGCAAATTATAACAAAAAACAGAAAACAAATTAAACATGCAAAAATGTTACACAAAAAAAAAGAATCCGGGCTTCTTTTTATCTGAAGTAGTAAAAAACTTGATGGGAAAAAAGGAAATACATGAACATCATTTTTCTACTATATTTCTATAGAAATTTCCTTGGCGACATGGACATGACATGAGCTTACCCCTTTCTTGTAATACGACCGAAGTTCAGGAGGTATCCATTCCATTTTAGTTATACAGTAATGAAGCATTAATTATGTGTCGACTCTATCAATTTTACCGACGCAACAAAATGTTCCGTTGATTGTCATGATTCTGGATTCTATTTTTTTGTTATTTCGTATATGTACAAGTTTTGTTTCGCAATTTTTTAAGGAATAAAATTATGCTCCAGGCTACACCTTTCAGGTTTTTTTCTATAAAAAACAACAACAAGAATAATGTTCAGGGGTTTGAAATATAGCTAAACAAGAAACAATAGATACGCCCTATACATTACTGAACCACCAACTGAAAACAAGAGATGACATTTTTCATGATTGAAAATGAACCGTTGCGTTATCAGAAACAAACAACCAATCATTCCACATTCGCAGACATTATGGATAAACAGGCGCTTGAAAAGTATAGATAATATACATTTTTATAGCAGTAGGCGCCGCTAGCGTTTAGAAAACCATCCATAAGTAATATAAATTTTAAAATGTGTCGCCACATTTTATGCAGCTATAAAGCAGTTCCCTCAGATCGAACTAGTAAATAATTGTTGTTCTGTTAAACGATAAATGTCGGGCTGAGGTTACTTTGCAACCATTAAATATTATGCGACAGACAAGTTCAAGTTGCAGAGGTTTCCCTTTTTTTAGTAGATCTTTCTGCCTAAATTTCTGGTTTACTTTTGCTACCTTGTTGTGCCGTAAAAATCAAACTACCTATTAGTTATGCTTATGCTTATTTAATGGCAAAAAGAGTGCATGACATGTGAACAATGATGATAGTGATTAGTCTTGGAAGTATAGAATATTTTGCTCGTATCGAAGATTATGAAAATAAATGCATGTAGACAAGGACATTACCACTATATGCCTAAAGTTATCATTAAAGTATTCAAGTTACTTAAAAGCCATAATACACCATGTATAAAAAAATATAATTAACACTATATGATTTAAATACCCAATAAGCTAATCCCTTTCCCAGTGTAATCTTAGTCTTAATTTATTAATTCGTTATTTTTCCTTGAATCGAGAATATTTTTTTTGCATCTATACGTGTAAACACAAGAAAGCTTAGAACATTTTAGTTTTCACAAAAATGTAATTAGATTTGAAAAAAGTGTACGAATATGAAATGCAAATTGAAAAATTGGCATGTTACGAGACAAATACATAATAATAGGAATAAAAAAGACTACGATAGACTTAATTTAAATGTCATTTAAATAAAATGTCACACCTCATCTTCTCCTTCATCTTGAAACTCATATGACCCCATCTTTTCCGTGGTATTAGACCGTTCCTCATGTATGTGCATCAACAAAGTTATTTTAATGTTGTGGTAACGCAGGAACGTTGACGGACGACTTTTTACTCACAACTGAACTTAAACAACCATATTAAATTTTTAGCGGTTTTAGTTCGGAGAATATTTTTAGGTAAGGACAAGAACTGCTCATTCTCTACATTTGTAAATACTTTTCTGATTTCATAAATACCCAACATCAACAATAATGCTGATCTGATGCTAACGCGGTGATAGGTCTTATTATTATTATGCGCTGAAGCCAAATGCCTTCGTTTGAACACAAAAAAAATGTATGCTAATGACCGAAACAGTTATTTCATTGTTTGACTTCTGTTACTGTTCGATCGTGAGATATAGAGCGTAGTGAAGAATTTGAAGATACTTTAGATAAGTTCCTACATTTATACATTTAGTTAACTTTAGAGAAAAGTGATTTATAGTAAACTGTTAAGAAGAGGTTAAGTGTGTTACCCTACAAAAGACAGAATTGATTATAATTACAGAATGCGGATGACTAGATAATGTTGCTACACAAAACTACAATTTATGTTGTACGAGTTTATGTCCAAGTAGAAATATTAAGATTAAGATAGGTTGAGCGTATTAAAAGTTAATGATTAAAGTCTTTAATAAACGTTCAGTACTTTAAATCGGAGATGGCTCAATTCCTCGTTCAGCAGCGTCACTCGCTCCAATTCTGAACTGTTGTAGTACATTGTTCTAACGAGTGGGTGATGATGGGCAGCTGCGTTCAATTTGCAAAAAATGCAGCCACTCAGGTATATTATTATGTTATGTTAATAAACTTTTATAACTGGCCATCATATCCCTGTGGCGGATTCAGTGTTTATTTTTTACTTTGTTTAGATTTTAAAATGATGCATAAAAATGTCAATACAGAACCTGCTATTTAGATGCGATAAACTCATACAAAGTATACTTATATCATGAGTCTGACAACTAATAAATGAAGGAAAATTTACTTAATTTTCCATTCATGGCGCCTATTACAACCTCGTCATAAGCTACATAGTGATAATAAAAATTAGCTCATGAAAAAATGATATCCTCGGGGTAATCGAAAACACACTCCACACTCCACAGTTTGTGTTGTTTACACTCAACACGAAAAGATTATATTACTAGTTTAATGTAGTTAGACTACGCTACTAATAAGAATATGTATATAGGAATACTAAAAACAGAAACGGTTATAAAGGTTTTTTTGAAGGAAGATTTGTCTTAATCATCCAACAGAGCTATGCCTACATTTTTCAGAGGTACTTTGCTGACATTGCTACATGGATCCGATTCCGATTCTCCATCCCATTCATTAACAAATAAGTTACTAAATGCCAACATTTCAAATATTTGGAAAACTCTCTGTACAAGGGGTACCGTTCCCGTCCGTCTTCTTTCTCTTTCATACAAAATAACTACAGACAATCGCTGGCTCCTGCACCATCGTATGTCATATTAATTAACCGGTAACACACAGCACCCTCACAAAGATACAAATTAAGACCAGTTAATAAATCTGTTTTTGAAGGTCTCTAAAAATAATTGTTGATTTTGAAACAATAATTTATCATCACAACTTCTGCCCACCTTGTTACGGTTTCGGCGGCATTGTAAAACAAACTGTCACCATGGTCACTATTTCCAGAAGTGTTTGTTACCGATGTTCTTGTATCCATGACATTGCAAACAATGAACCGGTGAAAACAGGGAAAATAAACAAATGCCCAGCTCAATAATTTTCACATAAACAACATGTCCCACAACAACAACCACGACACAAAGATAAACACTGGAGGTGTTGGTTGACCCTTTAGTTCATGTTCCAGAACAATTAGAGGGAATAATCCAAAATGTCGTCTTTACTTATAGGGAAAGTCTTATGAAAAATAACTACACTTACTAATTGCCCTAGAATAAAACTTCCGGAAAAACAGATTTAACAAATTCCCATCTTTCTCTACAAAAGTTAACAATTAGTGGCATTACTAACAGCAATACTATCATCAAAGTGTTTTTACGTGCGGTTACGGAAACCGTTTGTCCCAATCAAGAATCAGAATAAATATGAATGCACTTTATTCCATTATGGTCATAAAACTTCTTTACTAACCTCACAGTACATATCATCAGACAACCAATATAAGATTCCACTCCACCACAAAGGTTTCACATATTTGATATTATTCCTCTTGACTTAATACCAATCTAAATATCTACATTATTCGCTCGCTAACTCCAACCTCTTCTCACTTCTTCACCCAAATATTTTCAATTTTTAGTATCCTCATCACACACAACAACGCATTTTACAATACTTAACAATACTTGGTTGTATTAGAAAGATGCGATTTATATGACATCTCTAATGACTTACTTCACAATTGTTTATGTAAATACTTGCGTGTCTTCCTGCAAAAAAAAAACAATCTACTACTTGTCATTAAGACAATCAACCACCTCACGCCTCAACCAAGTTATCTAAAATTTAGATTCTAAATACTGTTCACTTGCAACCTAGCTAAATATTTACTAAAAAAGCTACTTGTTGTTATTTTGCTGAACCTCTGTGTAAAAGTGGCAGTCGAAGTAGTAATCCTTTCGGGGATTAAGACGAGACCGACCACCAAGCAATAAACTTCACGACTTACTTACTTTCAGTTGCGAATGTTGCGATGTTTTTGTTTGTTACCATCATCGGGAATGAAAGGTGGAACATAACGTAAAATAAAAATGATTCTGATGGGAAAAGTAAAGTGTAAAGTATGGCATAATGATTTTGTGGCATCCACCTACCAACCGCAATTTCCACATGATTTCGGCAATTCTCATCTCAATCTCAAAATCTCAATGTATGCATGCATGTAAAGAGAAGAGTCAGCCAGCAAGAAGACTCAAGAAGATAAGCCATGCGATGCATTGATGATGAAGATCTTTTCTCTGCTATATTCTGTTCTGACATTGATGATGGCTCTGAAAAGTACAGTTGCGGAATAAACTATAGCAGAGTAACCGCAACCATGTTGCTGAAACAGGAATGGTAATAATGATGTTATGAATGACTATTTTCAATCGCCTTAAAAACTTAACACAGTAGCAGCAGCAGTAGTAAGCAGTCGAGGTAGAAAGCAACTAGTTTAAAAGCTGTATCATATTACCATTTACGTAATGCAATGTAGCCCAAGCCAGTGTGTAGAGACTAGTTTTTGCCTTTTTTGAAATTTACCTACCTCGAATGCAAAGATTTTTGCTGCAGTGCAGCACTAGTTGAATAAGCCCGTCACATTCATTAATCACAACTGCATTAAATAAGGAAGTATGTAAAGTAAAGACCGACTGGCTGTTTATATGGCCCCTTAGAAAAGCTTCTTTCATTTTTAATTGAACTGATGCTATAATGTGCAATGTGCTAGAAATGTTTAGTGGCCACAATCAGTTATGTTAAGCATTCTGATATTTTCGGTGGTGGTAAAGTTAAGTAAGTATAAATTATTGTTTTTTTTTCAAATGCCATTGTTAAATTTTTTTGGAAAATAAAGAAATCTCACAACCGTATAGTATGTTGTGGTTATTGATATTTAAAGGCACAGTGTTGAACTGCGAGAGGCCCTCTGATGGGCCATATCATCTAGTAATTATCAAAACTTTAACGTTATTTTATACTTTGCATGTATGCATTTAAATGTAGTTTGGTTTTAGGTACAAACGGTACATTACACCGCACATTCTAATTTACTAGTACACAATTGTATGCATGTGGTTATCTATAAGTTGAATTTTTTTTGAAAAACGATCTTTTGTATATAAAAGTTACAGATGAAGTTTTCCATATACATATTTACATTTTATAATAACAATAACCGAATGGTAAGTATACAAATACTTCAATCTCCCTATGACTAAGTTTAAGTCTGTGTTGAGGTGCAGCACAACTAACCCGTTGCTTCGGTTTCATTGCATTAATTTCACACAAACAAAATTTTTTCTCGAAAACCTTTTTTTTTAGGTTGCGTAATAATTTTGGATTTCGTATAGGCTGATGGTTGTGCATGATCC
>JAHZMZ010000178.1:0-18874 GCA_027743805.1 Lepidocyrtoides sp. E14
AGATACATATTAATTATTTACTTTGAAACAAATTAAAAGTTTAAAATATAATTTCGACAGTTTAATTTATTCTTAAATGAGTCATCGACCTACCTACAATTTAGGTCTTACACATATATGCTTGCTTACATGAAAATTGAAAATAATAACGCTGATTTTAAACAATTATATTTAAAACTTTTTGATGACATGAAATATAGTTTCAGAAACATGAGGGAAAGAGATGAATTATAAATTATTAATTATTAATTACGCTGATTTTAAATGATTTTTAACTAAAATGAGTAAGTTTCAGCTTCAGCGTTAGCAACTATATATCAAGTTCGTCTAATGTTTTAAACCTGTAGCTTTGCTTCACGCATTTGTAGCGTATAAGATATGTTTTAAAACAATAAGTTTGCTACAGCCATGCTTAAGTTGAGGTCTGGCACTAAAACAACTTCCTGTTTTCTGATTTAAAAATGTTCTTTGTTAGTAATGCTTATTGAAAACTTGAAATTTTTTGGAAACAACAAGATATCCAAAATTAATCATAATATTTTTCCTTTCTTTATGTACGCTATTTTCCACAACTTGTGGGCAATCCACAAACAGTGTATCAAACTGGGAATGGAGGATTATGTGCAGATAGGAGGCTCTTCCAGTTTAGACACTTCTAAATTGGAGTCAGTCGAGGAGCTTTGTGGGTATCAGCCTCATTCATGTAAGTTTCCAATGTATTATTTCTCTATTTTCTCTAGTAGTCGCAGCAGCAAGTATGTAATTTACTAAACACTTCAGCAAGTTTTGACTTTGACTACTCATATTCTTATGATGAAAGTTAGTCAATTAAAATTGCAGTACTTAACTTTCATTTCACTTTGCCAAAGCACGTTTCATGCTTAGCACATTCTTTAACAAAGGAAAGATTGAAAGTTATATGAATAATTTATGGAAGAATCCAAAACACGAGATGCAGTTATCTAATTTCTAATTGTAAACTTTTTCAATTCAATTTGATAAACGCAGCCAACAAATTCATGACTATTTTCTGTGGAATGACAACCATCCGTCTAGTATCCAGTGGCAAGTACTCCAACAAAGTCGAGGTCGAAGTTCTGAGAGCCACCATTGACGATATTGATAGTGCCAATTATATTTGCGACATGGGAATGGGATACTAGGTAGAAAATACGACTGGCTGAAAATTGCTGTGATCATAATATTTTGGAAATATTGGTTTTTTTTTCAACTATTCCAAGATACTATACGGAGAACGAGTAGGTAAAATTAATTAAAAATATTTTATGATGCATAGGGTAGTTTAATTGGAATGCAAAGTTCAGAAAAGGGAAAACAATTCTAACCCCATACAAAAGGGAGACAGAAAAGGGGGCGAATAGAAACAGTGAGCTTTCTGCATTTTACCATCATATCTGTACTAGACTTGTACCAGAGGAGTTTCCAAGTAATATGTGCATCTCAGTGTATACTTATACATATAGAGAGAATATGATAATTCCTTTATGATAATACGAAACTTTCATGTTTGGAAACTTTACTGATGTGTAAATGGAAATGAGGAGACATATTGAAGAGATAGATGGGGAAGACCAAAACTACATAGCCTACTAACCTAATGCAAAAGTAGTAATTAGTGGGTGACATAAGTAATTAAAAAATAAAGTCAAGTCAAAAGTGTAGATTGTAAGTCAACGAAATGTAAAATGGTTGACGCGTGTTATTGCTAGTTTTATTTTACTAAAGTTGACTGCTAACTGCTTAATTTCTAACTTTTGAGTCATCTTCCCCTTGGATTAGTTGCGATGCATGCGTGAACAACTTCTGTTATATGCAGATACCAATATATTATTGCAGTAAATTCATATAAAAAACTTTGCGCTTGGTTTTACTTACCAGTAGAGAATAGAAAAGCTACATAAGCAGAAGATAACACTAAAAACGGGAAGGAGCAAAATTGTTGGTTTTGCTAATTATGATTAGCAAGGTAGTTTCCATTTAATTTCACATAACTGTGTTCCTCGATGTCTAAAAGATACTTCCGTTGATAATGATGAGTAAAGATGTGTTGCAGCCTTATAATCCATGGCAGTATAAGTACATGAAGCACCATTATTTTATCGCATTGGTATATACACACATACGTAGATATTCAAGCTTTATAAATAAAGGCTAATATGTAAGTTCTTAATGTAAGATGCCAGTAGGCACTTATAAAAAAGTACTCGTTTATCTATTAAAAATTATATTAAGTATCTCTGGTTAGCGTGAATGGTAATATGTAGTATGCATGTATCTGTGAAAATGCAATGTCTATGTAGATAGATAATTTAAGGATCCTTTTCACATATATGTTTCTTTTGTATGAATAAGTTATTAGGTATATGAACTTTTTTAATGAAAATTAATTATGATATTCTTCCTACTCCCACGTATTTGAAAAATTAGAAAGCAAAAAAAAAAAAAAAGTTTTCTTTGGCAGGCAGTTACTAATTGGATGGGAGATGCGTATGTTTAATGAGCGAGATAGTCAAACATGAACAGCTTTTTAGAATGATGTAAGTAATCCAAAACTATCTTGTGACATAAAATGCATACTGTTTCAACTTTGTCCGTTTAACTTCTCGAAAGTACAACTATACCGTGGTTGATTGTAGAAGTAGTGGTGGTGGTGTTGGTGTAGTCGTTATCAGGGGATTCATATTCCGTAATATTTTGGAGAGAATTTTGTCTACTTACCAAAGAGGTTTACATTTTCCGAAAGAAAACGTAATTCAACTTTGTCCGTTTAACTTCTCGAAAGTACAACTATACCGTGGTTGATTGTAGAAGTAGTGGTGGTGGTGTTCGTGTAGTCGTTATCAGGGGATTCATATTCCGTAATATTTTTTGGAGAGAATTTTGTCTACTTACCATAAGAGGTTTACATTTTCCGAAAGAAAACGTACATAAATAAAATCGATATTAAAGCAAAATTAAGACTAACTATTTGTTGTTTTACCATTCCCGTAAAGTTTAATAACTATCCAAGGATGAGCATGTTTCTTAAAGACTAGATTATTTTAAAATTGTTCAAAGCAGTTCTACTACTAGCTAGTGACTTTGTATGCATATTTACGTAATATCGGTATGTTATAAGGACACACAGGTAGACAATATAAAACGTAGCTTGCAAATTCTGAAACTTTAGCAAAACTATTTGTGTGCAATTTCCATACGTTACTTAATCCACAAACTTTTGAGTTGGAATTTGCAATCATATCTCTAGTTTGGGCACGTAACAATAAGTAATTCTTATTGCGTAATTTTATTAAGTAAATTTAATCATTAGGAAAGCAATGAAAAAAGCTTGGCGCAAAGAATAAATACTAGGTAAGTATGATTGGTAAGTAGGTAAGTAGTAATCATCGTAAGTTAAAAATTAAAAAGTGTACACTTTACCAGAATTATTAAATCTAATATAACTTAAGTACATAGAGGCTTCTTGAAATTACTTAATTCGTAAGAATATGCTCGTTTATAAATTGTGATGTACAACCAAAATATCCATTGCATTTTGAACCACTACACAAGAAAGCTAGTAAAAATAACTATATAATAGATTGCTTGATTCATTATTAAAGTTAGTAGAAGTCAGCTTATTGTTTAAACACGAATTACAGTTTTAACCATCCAAATCCCGAGTATATACTAATAGGCTTACTTTCCACTATAAGAATTTATCATATTTACAATAAAATATGACAACTAACATATTATTATGTTTACTTAAGACTAAGTAACTTACAAATGTAAGCGTAAAGTATAGATTTATAGATTGTGAACTCAGATTCCAGCTACAAATAGTTCCACTTCTAATGCTAGCGGTAGTGTAGGTAGTTTTCTTTCTAGTCCTGAAGTAAGCTTGTTACCATTCCGTAAATCGTTTTATCTGTAATAATGATGATGAAAGAATATAAATCATTTTGTGGAGATGTCAAGTTGATATTATTAGTATCAACCGTATCGTTTCAACATGAATTTGACTTTGCAAAAAAGATACTACTGGCATCCATGATAATTAGGGACTAGGGACATCATTTACTTTAATAAAGTCGAGGAAAGCAAAGGTAAGCTTGATGATTAACTCATGTGTCACGATGACTGTCAACTTTCACTATATTAAAAACTCAACGGTAGTCGTAACGTAACGACTCTACACTCTGTGAATGTACATATGATTAATTACCTACCAGGAATATACCATTCAAACACATAAATAAAACTTCTTATTCCAGTTGCTAATATTAAATATTGTTATCTAGTCCATCGATCTTCTCCATTCTCTATAGACCAGATTAGTTGTGAATTGATATCGTGGGAGGAATGAATGCAAATGTGAACTTCTGAGTTTATGTTCCACGTCTAGATTATTGGTTCCTTGTCTCGAGAGCCCTAAGCTGACTACTGGAATACAGACGAGAAACATTATGTTGACACATAAATGTACACTTCGTAATTAAGTCAAAGTGTACTCTTTTTTTTAAATTTATTAGGAATGTTGTTAGTGTAGAAAATGATTGCGTGAATGAATGTCGATGATGTTACTTGATAATTAATTAGTATTGTTTAGGAATTTTGGAAGGTTCTAAGAATAAGTATCATACTTTAGGCAAGTTAAGAATCCGTCTTCATTCAAATATTTCAAAAAACTAATAAATTTTATTATGTTTTTCATTAAACCTTTATGTTACGATCGTTTTTCAAGCTACCACGTTTATGTATGATGTATGTACATTGTAATTATAGCTGTTGCTTATAGAAAACGGACCTCTAAAGTCCTTGGAACTTGTAATAGCTCTATGAGTTAATTTGTAAAATATTTAATGATAATAAAGCATTAATTTTTGAATGTTCTGAGAAGAAGGCAATTTTGAGCTACTTATGTACTAAAATCGATTTGCTGGAAAAACAATTTTCAATAACGGAAATAATGTGACCGGGATGCTCCTCGTGTGGCAAGCAACATTTTATCTTTTCAAAATATCATTTTCATGTGCAGATTTGTTCCGGGTGGGATGTAGCATGTAACCGAACTTAACGAGAAGTGTTCTATTTTATGCTGAGCAAAATTATCCTCTATGAAAACGTCATCAATTTTCACGGTCACAGGGCAGAGAGCTCCGCCCCACACATTAGCATTGCAACAAGGTAAAGGAAATAATTCACTAATATTATACATAAGTAATATTTACAGCGTAAGACCCGAAAGATGCCAGTCCACTCGTCCCTGGCTCCCTGGCTTTCATTACCATCGAACAAATAAGAAACCATTACAAAGAAGGACCAGTTGTACACATGACCTTTCTATTCTTAGAGTTTTTAGTGGGCATTTGCTTGCACCTTTAGCTTCAAAATGAAATGAGAATTTAGTAGGAAAGTACTCGGGTCGACATTTTTTTGTTGAATCCTTTTTTGCTGCTGACTTTATGAATTCTTTAACATGATTCCTTTCTCAAATGCTGCGTTGTTACTTTAATTAAATACTGCAATAGTTGTATCTGTATTTTTTATTGTACATCATAGAACGTTTATTTATTTACAAAGAGAAAGTTCTTACAACAGCTTGTTTTGATGTAGAAAGCTCGCTAAAAGATGTATTTCCTGAATGTAATTATTTATAAGCTTATTTTGTGGTAACAGTTGAGTAAAATAGTGTACCCACAATTTTAGACTAAAAATTAAATTGTAAACCATTCATTTAGCTTATATATATACTATGTAAAAGCTACAAGGAGAAATAATATTAACGAGATACTATGTTACTAAAAATAGACGCAGTAAAGCAATCATATTTCCTCTTTGAAGGTGAATTATTCCACCCCCGCCGTCACCAACTACAATCAAAGAATGGACTGAGAAAAGAAAAAGGTATAATAATATGTATGTAAATAAATATATGTAGCTTTAGCTGTGAAGATTTTTATTTTTTATTTTTGGTTATGAAGACAGGACTTATTGGAACACAATGTTAACTGCAAAATACATTCCTTTTTGCATGTGAATGACTTGGTTTTCATTGGGGTCGTTGTCATTTCATCAAACGACTTGTTCGCATTAGGAAAACCGAACAAGTGCTTTAATTTTTAGCATTTGAAAAAGAGCTTGATATAGTTTCAATCTAACAGTAGCATTTTATCAAGTTTCCCTCATGTGACATGCATAATTGATATACATACATAGTTCAAAATATGTATAGCATATAAATGCACGCCCACGAATCATCATGAATCATGGTTTTAAAGAATATTGGTTTGCAAGTTGACAACGAATAGATTTCTATACAAATCATGAGTATAAACATATTTTTTATATGAGCTTTGTGACTGACATGCACATTTGTTCAATATTGTTCAAGCAAATAATGTATGCAAAGGTGAAGGAGAAAACACCATATTTAAGCTGAGCTATTTTGTATCTTTAAAGGTCACTACGTGAGTTCTCAAAATTTGACAGGTTTCATTTTTCTGAAAAGACTAAAACGTTATTACAACCTAAGCACATTGTTCGTAAAACAATTTTGTCATCGTATTTTTCATCAATATTTGAGTCCCTGGAAGAAAGGATAAAGAGATGATGACTTTTTATGTCAAAATCAATAAAGATATCGACTGGATGAAATTTATGTTATGAAAACAAAAACAATCACGCTAAAGAAATAGGCGCAGCAGCGAGACCCAACTACATCATATCAGTATTTTTCGTAGCATTTTTTCGAAAGTGATTTTTAGGTTATACCTATTTAGTAATACGAAGCAAATCAGATCCTATAAACACGCATTGTCTAAAGATGTTTTTTTTTCTACCTTTGTAAGGCTTTAATAGTGACGCAAACATAGGAAGACAGCAAGATGATTCAGCAGTCAGCCAAATTAAATAGATGGGAAAAAAGGAAAACTTTGTATTCTTTCAATCAGAACGTAATCAGAATACTTCATGAGTACCCCATTGGCACAGGAAGATTGCTGAACAACCCACATTATTTTTTTTGCAAATTAACTTTCCTCACACGTTTTCAGGAAAAGTAGATTGGATTGAAGAAAGACAGTTGCATGGAAAGAATGACATTTTCTAGACCATTGCGAACGATTATATGGGCATAAAAAAATGTGTCATTGATCGATCACAACTTGAAATCCCGCATGTGGATGCCTTTTTCAATAATAAAAAAACAAGCAAACTGGTAATGAATAGGAGTACACCCGCCTCCATAGATTGAATATTGTGTGCAAGGACTAAATTGCGTCGCTTTTTTGTGATTACAGGAAAATGAGCGGAGGGGAAATGGGAAGCCTTAAGACATTGTTAAGATGTTTAAAAAATACGAGGGAAAGAGATTTCATGCACCATGCACCGCCATGTTAAGTTAGTTTCTAAAGTTTGGTGCAGAGTGCTGGTACAAAGTACAAACTTATCAACTATTTTTAAAACTAAATAATGATTGCATTGTGTTTAGGTGCTTAGAGGAAAACAAATAAAAGTACTCCATGCTGGTATATAGGTACTCAATTTTTTTTAAAAGTCGCAGGTCGCAATGTAAACTAATAGTTTTATTAGACGTGAATTTTGACATGAAATATAAACTTTGCAATTTGAAAAAATTCAATTCAATTCGTCAATCTGATTTCAAAAACTATTGGTTATTCCTAAGGGTTATTCAGCAGTTAATTATTTGTCTTGCCACTGACTCATCTTCTGTAGTAACGTTCAAAGCTGGCAGAATGGCGATTTGGTAAGTACCACTGCACTCATTCTCAAGACCGTCACGGAAATCTCGGATACCAGATTGATTAACTTTACTGTTTTGTACTGTCATTTGGACATGGCGTAAGCAAGGACACTGGAATCCCAGAATGAACAAACCAGAGTTCGTGGCCTATTTTTCATAATACAAAAAGTCTCATGAAGATACAGCACTGTAACATTTGCCTTAGTGCTATTGATTTAAAGGGATAGTTCCAGAGATCAGTTTTAGAAACGTATAATGTGTAGTATTGGCATGCACAAAATTATGTTTGCTCACGTACTACTAATGGGAAATGTATAGAAATTATGCAGAAGGAAGAGAGATTGAACACTAATTACATAAAAAAATAGAAATATCATCATGAACGAATATCTCTTACGTTCACGGGGCTTCCATGAAGCTCCAGTGTTTTTAGCTCTCTAGAATGGAAGCCGTAAAGAATCCCAACGTTGGAAATGCTGAAAACTCCTTTCATAATGAACGTGTGGAGATCTGCAAGATAAAAAGTTACAACATGGTGTGGTTATGTGGAGTTGTAATTTGCAGACTGAAATAACTACCTATATGTGAAAACCCAATTTTGTATCATTTTTGTCCCAGAATAATGAGCATATATCACATCAAAGTAATTAGTCACTGTTAATAATCGCAACAAACGGCTTATTTATAACTTTACAATCAATCATGAAGGCAAAGTAAATACATTGCTTTAGTTTTAGTGCCGTCGCTTTCATCATCAGTCGCTATAAATATAAATTATGTAACAGTCTGTTGTAAAAATTGCATGTTTCACAGACCTATTGGTCTGTCTGTCTTCTTCGAAAAATGATGGTTCAAAAAATGACTTTTATCCTCTCTCAGCAAAAAAAACTAATATGAAATGATATGCTACACGGAAAGTGACATTCATGGAATTATTTACGCACGGGCTGCATGCTAACCTGCTAATGAAGACAATGACTTGCCATCGAAGCATATTTTATCTTTAGGAAATTGGTCGTGGGCGGCACTGCTACTTTCAATGTTTTCTGGCCAATTCTCTGTCAAATGATCAATGCAGCCTTGCTCCATTCCAGTGATGCCAAAATCTGTTACACCCTGAACGCTTTCGAGACGCAACACTTGTAAAAGCTTTAACCTCCGAATGATAGACTGAAGATGGGAATCTTGTATCCCTGCACTGGAAACCACAAGTTGCCTCAGCCCGGGCATACTCTCCTTTATATGAAACCACTGCCCATTTTTCATTGGACTGCAGTAAAGATTCAGCTGTGATAAATGAGGACACACCACACCAAGATTGAGTTTTGCTTCCTGTTCTGGCATTTCCAGTTGAGCACCTAGCTTCTTGAATTTCGGCGACAACAGATGCGACCCTTCCTCTCCATTCGCAAAGTTGATAACATCAATCTGGTTATTTCTCAAGGGGTCTATTTTTTCATCTTTTTCCATACTGTTGACTTTGTCGTTTGTTGTCGCAACGCCATCATCATCGTCCTCAGTACTACCAACCACATTCAGTTGAGCTATTTGATTTACCTTCTTTTGTTCTCTTAACTTCTTTGAGGAAAGCTTCTTTAAAGAGCTTTTCGGAGTGGGTAAATTCTCATCTCTCAAAACAGGATTCCCATTGTTTTCTCCAACTTCAGGAAGCTCAAAAGGAACCTGTTGAAAGTTTGGATGTTTGCTAATGTTGGTTTTGTCCATGTATTCCCTAAATGTCTCATATCTATACAACCAGTTTGTATTCCCCGTGTTGCTCGTGTCCCCAGAATACTTGTTGTATTCCAGCCAAATTTTTCGGCGATTCTGCCACTCCTCTTCCAAAGAATCAAGGTACTTGTTTACCAAGCTTTTAATTTCCTCAACAATGCTACGAGGCTCTTGTTCCAACATTGTGGCAGCAGCTGAAGGCTTCTTTTTGGCTGCAATATAATCTCCACTAGGCAATTTAATAATGTTTTCTACCTGTTCAGAAATGTCAATAGGATTATTGTTGAATTCAGTATAATGAGCAATTTTCACATCATTTTTAAATTCCAATGAATTATGCAATTATTTTACTCATCTAGGTAATTTTTTTGAAAATAAAATAAATACCTTTTACTCATCTAGATCCACTTCTAGAGTGTGGTATGTTAAAATAAGATATTATGTCTAGACTAGTCTATAGTACGTTGTATGTAAAAAATATATGGAAAACTGAAAATGGTATTACTGCCTTCATTTTGAATCCGTGCAAACGCAGACAGGAAAGCATATTAGATTATAATTTTTTATGGGAAATAAGGAGCTCTTTCTATAGGAACAATCCAATAATCACAAAGGAGGCTGATTGTTTCGTGTTCCAGTCTTGTTTCTTTGGGTTTTCTGAGACTCGGACTACCTATATTGCATACTCATACACCAACCACGTAACATTGATGATATGTCTAAATGAGATGCTCAGTGCTCAGTATTAGACCTCTTCCCGAAAATGGAACTGACTGGAAGCACCATGCATCTGCTGGCAGTAAAAGCTATTTTAAGGAGTGTCTGCAGTGCCTTACAGGAAAATGAATGCCGTTACTGGTTCCTTTTGCTGTGCACAGAGAGCAGAGCAATGAATTTACTTCGTGCAACTCCAAGCTTTTCGAATTTCAACGTACCATACAAAAAAGTAACATGCAGTGGCAGTTTCGTGCTATTTGCGTTTCCGTTCATTCCAGTCTCTTCATAAAGCATGCAAGCATAAAATGTGGTTATAAGGTGGAAACGGTGCTTTGTAACTTGGTGCATTGTGCATTAACCCATTTTATAATCATGCAAAAGGCAATAAGATGCTTACTTAGCAAATCCAAGTATTTGCAATGAGAGCATTTCACCGGCAAGTTTCTTTCAATGCGATTCGATCAGATGAATTTGGATGCATTTGATATTTGATTACACAACTAGAGAACAAGAACATAATATCCTTATTTAATGTCAGTGATCAGAAATACAATTGAAATATTTGTAAATATTACAAAGCATTTTGAGACCCCAAAAAAATAAGCATCAAGTTACCGTTCTGCAATTTTGGAGGAAATTGACATTATGATTGCGGAATCAACTTAATGTTCAGAGAAGCTGTAGTAATATAAAGACAGACTCCGGTCCACATTTCAAAAAACATACATACAAATGAAAGCTCTTACCAAACTGCACTTTTAGACAAATACGGAGAATAATAAAAAAAAAGTTCATGGCCTGGCTGCGTTTTGCGCTTTGTTAAATTGTAACTTCTTAAACAACACACATAGGTACATAACTTACATTTAACTTGCAATTTAGTTATTACCGCTGCTGTTATTTTGTAAGCTAGAGTATGCAATGTTGTCAACTATTTGCATAGAAATATCATTTGCCTGTGATAAAGCAGTGAATCCCTATATAGTTGATCACTTGGATGACTATCTCTTTTGTAGCTACATATATGAAAATGGCAGCGAGTAGTAAACAAGTTGTCTTACTAGCCTCAATGCAGTGAGGAGGGGACGAGTTATTCAGTTCATACTTCCTACTGTATTATCAAAGCTGCATAGTTGTAGGCTTGTTAGTGTCAGAATTAGAAATCCACATTGCTTCTTGATACATATGAAGCTCATGATCCTCCTAGTCTATGATTTCAACTTTTTATTGTTATTATGACCCAACCTTCCATTCAATTTGATCTCATTCGGCTTTATCATACTAGAAATTACAGCTTATTTTTTGATGATTACTGATGACGCACACAGCGAAANTTACTGATGACGCACACAGCGAAATCCATGTGACTGGTCCAGGTGACCATCAGTAATGATAACGACTATCAAAATCTTTTAACGTCCTATGCATATCTCCTCTCTGAAAACTGGAAGTTGGGTATTCAGGAAGGTCGTCAACAATAGGTTTGTTTGTGTGTGCGTACAAACAATGCAAATACATAAACACTGCACTGATATAGTACTCCCTGGTCAAATATACAGGAGGCACAGTATTGAACCGCACAAAGTACTATTGTGTGACATTGATACCACATGGCTGCTGCCATGTCATACTTCAAAAGTTACTATGAGCAAGGAAGAGGAAACAAAAGAAGTTATGTTTAAATTACGTGCATCAGTTGAATTGAGCGTTTAAACTCATGACTCATGCAAATCATGTTTGCAAAGTATACATTATGGTGGAAGTAGCATATATGTATGTAATGGCAAGTTTTTCTGGTTCGCCACAATCGGCAATGACGAGGAAGAGTGCCTTTTGTTTGACTGTAATTTTTATGGCATGCGATATAAACTTTTATTTGGTTCTTCTTATCTAGCAGATTTGCCTGTCCTATAGTATGTGCTGATTTCAAACAAACGATTTTGTCCATGGCATAAAGTCAGAGAACCAGAAGAATAAACCATGAAACCTTGCTATTATTATGCGGCTGTTGTATCTATTATTTCTTTATTTTCGACAATGAGATATTTGATCCTCGTCACATCCATCTCACTCATACTCATCATTTATTATGTGCTAGAGTAACTTCATTTCAGAATAATGAAACATATATCATCACGCTTATTTTTTTATTACAAGCTCACGTAGTCACTGTACATCATCTCACTAGTCAGTTTATCATCCTCCAAGTCTAGGTACTCTTTGCCTGAAAGCGACAAACTAAACTATTCAACCAAATAATAATATCTAGTCTTTTCCTTCAATACTAGTCATACCCTTACATATGCTGGTTTACTTCAGTGTCCCTCCAAACACTGACTTTAGTTCATATTCATTCCAAAAGTGAAGTGATGCATTCAGTTGGTGTAAGTACATACATTCTAGACATTTCTTGCATACTTTGTACTTCCTATCACTAGAGAAAATTGCATTCAATACTGAGTGTTCTGTCTGTGTCTAGCTCTGTGAGCAGAATACAACTTGCTGATTCCAGTGGACGATACGCATCTGCAAAAATTGTTTGCAATTCCCCTTGGCTTGCTTTGCACACAGAACATCATTATCATAGTAAACTCTCTCTTGAAAGGAAAGTAGTCGAAGAAAGAACAAGACATTATTCTGAAAGAGAGAATAAAAGGAAGTGTGGAAGGAGTGAAAACGTGCTATAGACCTACATATATTTTCTACTTGTTAAATTCCACATTGACAAAGTCTATCTGAAACCACACACATCAACGAGAGACGTGCATTCATACTGAAGGCAAAACGTGAGTGCTTAAACTTTTGTGAAATTTTCTTACCCCCCATATTCCTTTTAGAATCAACAATGCCACCCAACCAGGTTCTTTTTCTTGGTCCGTTTTCTATCATTACTTTGGTTTGGTTTCTTGCTTTAGCCTTTAGCAGAGCACTTTGGCATAGTAAACGCTAAAATATCTAGAATAGTAAAATAAATGATTGCAAAGTCAGGAAAGGCGAAATAATACAATTTTGCCAAAGTAGAGGCAATGAGGCATAATGCATGAAAACAAACTTTCTGTTAGTAAGCGAAAATCTAACGGTATAAAAAAATAAACCAGCAGCTGCAGCACTAAATTACTTATACAGCAAGTTACAAACGAATGCATACGAGTGTAGGTAGACGTAGGGAATACAGCAAGCCTGTTCAAGTTTGGCAGTTTTCACTTGAGTTGATAGTGCTAAGTAGCAAATAAATCCTCCATCAGCCAAGCCAGCATATCAAAACAACTTATTTTTGTTCGTAGATTTTATGTGTACAATTAGCTGCAATGTTCACAGTTCGCAACAAAGCATTTATATCACACTATCATTTTAGTGTTGTAATAATAGTAAGTTGGGTTTCAGTTTCTTGGCTCCTTTTGGCAGCAGCAGAAGTAGTAATTCGCAGTAAAAATGATGTATGCTTTATGTCCACATGTAACGCAGGATTGAGAATTGGGAAGAAACATTTTCCTTAATAGAAAATGTGGCTTAAATCTAGACAAAAGTAAAAGCTCATCATGGCAATCCATACTAATAGCAAAATGGTAATGGTACGTTGCACTTATAAATAGCAGTCGTAGTAGTAATAGTAGAAGAGACATCATCATCATGAAACTTGCTACTTTATATTTTCCTTTGGTTTTACGCCTGGTGGCTATAATCTTTAATGCTCCACACAGACTCTTTGTAAGTAACCATTTCCATTATTACTTGTGGGCTTTTGCAGTATTCATAAATTCAATCTTGACGAGAATATCAACGTGATATAATTTTTGCATATTATATTATATTCTGTACATATACATTGTGCACATTAATGTTCCAACTTGGAAATTTTTCTCACCAGCCACATAAGCAAGTAACAACCTTTTTATTTATGCATTAAAGAATCGAAACTAACATTATCATATGGTCTTTGGAAATGAATATGGAGCATAACAATGGAAGAAAGTTTTTTTTTAGAAAAGGGAGCAGTAAAGATTTTGTTTGCTAACTTTATACCAAAATTTACTTACTTTTACTTTCGTTCTGCATGAAAAAGAAGATACACACTTGCTCCAGTAATTGTATTTTTTTTCGGCAAAAGTCTTACAGTCGAGAGTCGAGTAGAATACATATAGAGTTGGAAAGCAATTTTGCTCTTGATCTGAACTGGACTCACTTCAACACTTCTTATTTGATGCTATATTGTATCGACTCCAAGGAGAACAGCAGCGCAGGCAGGGGAGAAAGCATGAACTGTGAAGTAGTTGTGATTTTTCTGCTACTACTACTATAAAAATGGCGGTGGTCGTGGGTAGGGTAGCTAGCATGGAAAGTTGCAGTATATTAAAAGTGAAAGCGAAAGGGAAATGAAAGATGAGACAGAGGAAAAGGTGCTAGGCTCTGACACACACACACACATACATTGTCTCTGCCCGCATTGTTACCACACTGTAGCTTAAACACAATATTATATGCTAACCAAAATGTAGTAAAAATGTATATTGTATGACAGTGATGATGATGGTGATGATTCATATGTACATGCGACGATGAGGGAACAGAAAGAGAAAGAAAGAATACATACACGCAGACGAACCAAATCGACGGTTTTATTTTTCTTTAAAAAAGTCATTCTCCATGAAACCATAACGCGCAGCATGTGCACCATTGTGTATCAAGCTATTATTTAGCAGGAGAAGAAGGGGCTTTTGAAGAACAAGTGGGTTCCGCTTTGGGTCTTCAGCATCAAGAAAGTATATCTGATGATGATGATCACTCGGCATTGAGAATTATTGGCAATAACAATGGGTTTAGTCTACTGTGTATGCGTTGGTTCGGTGTAAGGTGCTATGGGCGTCTTGAGAGAACGACACATGATAGCAGCTTCCGATTTAACCAAGCATCCATATTTATTCACTGTGGGCTCGTTGAATGAAATCAACAGGGTGGCAGTGGATTTGAGGATAATTTTGTCTTATTCCCAGTCAAAAATTTTTACTGCTCTTTATTTTCATTTTCAAGTGTATTGTACATTTTTTCTGTTTTTCCGCTCCTGCCCTGATGCGAAGAAAGCATCAAACTGCTGAGTAAGTAGATTTTCGGAAAGCGTATGTATGTGTCTTCAGATTAGAACAAGGAAGCTGAAGAAGATGCGACGCTGCTGAGTGGCCATCAAACAATACATTTTCGTAATGGAAAAGTGAGCCAGTGTCTGTTTTCAGTCAACAGAAATTCGATTTAAGCACGAAGTTATCATCAATCTCAGCGGAGCGAGTGACTCAGTTAGGCAAGTGATGGAGTGAGGAACTGGAGAAAGCAAAAGCGTATTAGCGGTAATAAGTAGCAGCGATACACTTGGCATCTTTCCCTTTTCCTTTCACTTTCTCCTGTTGTTTGTATGTGTGTGTGTGTTCTTCTCTTTCACTGAGAATTGTGCTGCTGTGCTGGCTTTTATCTAACACAACAACAAGGCACAACAAATACAGGCAGTTTGCCACACAGAAAGCTAAGCAGGCACATGAGACGATGATGGGAAATCTGAGCTCTCAGAATTAGGCAGGTGTGTGCGACGACTGTGTGCTGTTTCAACTCTTTCCATTTCACTCGAACTGAACTTTCACTGGAGTCATCACAAGTGTCAGTTTGTATTATTGTTATTGTTATTAAAACTGCGTACACAACTCGTAGACATTGCTGCTATTGAGTTGACGAACTGGACGCACATAAAAATGTTTGATCGTTTGCTGGTTGAACACCCCCAGAAGTTGCATACCTATTATTTTTTACACCAAGCTGTTCTCATTTCTCATTGTTGATTTCGGTTTAGCCCAAAAGTTTGTCAGCTATTTTGTATTACGTCTAGCATTAAATGAAATTCAACGGTAGGAAAAAGTTTAGAAACTCCAATGGCATAATAATATACGTTTCACGTCATTTCCACTTTCGTCCTTGTTTAGAGAATTGTACCTAAATCGCTGCATCAGCATTCAAACAAAAAGTGTGAACGAATAAAGTGCAAAAGTGTAACTTGTACGTACATTAACAGTACAATATTGCACAATGAGCTTCAAAACATGAAACCATTATAAATCCTTTGATTAAAAAATCCTCGTTATTTTAGAAACAGATTCCAGAAAATGGAGCGCAATAAGACCTTTTCAAGCATGCACAAAAGAAGCGTGTGCAATGGTACCATTGCTCCGGACATCATGAAAGAAAGCAATACAAAAAAGTTCGTTTCTGTTCTACATTGCCAGGCTTGTTCCACTAATCAAAACTGTGCTGAAAATGATTCATCGGTGCATAATAAGACAAGCAAACAAAGACGTGTGATGGATATCAAAGTGGTGAAAGGATTTTCTTTGTGGTGTGTTCTTATTTTAGCGTGGATGCATTTGTTTGTTGGGCGCACAGAAGGTAAATAATACTTCACTTTTAATAATATTCATCGTGTTTCATTCCAGTAAAATGATTAATCAAAAACTTTCTTATCCAATAGAGTAAATTCTATAAATGGCATTCATTGTCATGTGCAAAATGTGCACATGTTATTTTTCTGCAGCTTGTTTGTATTAATTTAATATTGAAATTTTATGTACGTATGTATTACACATTACTAATGCATAGCTTCTACGATTCATCCATGCATTTTATTCCGTGTTTTGCTTCTATTTGTTTCATCTATTATAATGAATAAAAAATATGGTTAGATTTGATAGGCTGGAAATCTAAAAGCATATATAAGACCATTTGCAATAAGAACATTCTGTTGACTGATGTTGATAATTTGATTGATGCAATGAAATAAGTATACCTGCTGCCTATTTAATTAATATGTTAACTAATAGTAATGTGTTCAATTGAATCTGACCGCTATACCAGCAAAAGCAAAAACATTGTAGATAGCATTTTTTATAGTAATCGATTGTGGCATTACATTATTATGTATCTTAAAAAGAAGAGAGATGCAGTGAGAGTGCTTGTATAACTGAAAATGTCTTATGAGATTTTTCTTGATTGTAGGGCTACAATGCTACGAGTGCCTACACTTGCACTGCCAATCGGGAGCTGTATGTGATGCTATCAAAACTACCATGCTGGAAATATTTTTTCCTAAAAGGCATTTCATCCATTTTGACCCAAACGACATTTGCCCAGAAACCGAACTGCCAATGAATTCCATGCGGTGGGCGAATCTGTCCAAAGAATGCGAAAGAAGTGACTCAATATGTTTAGTATCGCCGCTTGAAGTTCATACTGTAGTAGATGGGAAAAAGGATGGGAAACAATTGGAAAAGGAATATACGCTTATGACTCACGGCTATCTACTTGGCTGTGCAAGTCGAAGGAAGCTTTTGGAGTTCCCAGAAACTATCAACGTCCGGGTTGAATTCACGGGCAGAAACGAAAGTGGTAAAAGCACTTCCACCACCGGCAGTAATAGCCCCAGCAGTAGTAACGGAAGCAGTGGTAATCTGAAAAAAGGTGACAGCTCTTCCGGGAATGCAGAACAAAGAGGAAATAATGGTAGTAAAAAGCAAACAGAAATCTTTTACAATTTGACTAATTCCGGAAATGGGGCTGTTGAATTTGATCCGACAAAGAAGACGTACAATGATGGATATTCCATCAGTAAAATATACTCTCACGTGTTCTACATTGATCAAGGTACTCAAAATGCTACACGATGCTATGAAAATAATTGTAATGACAAAGTTAAATTTCAAAGAAGTTCGAGTAGCTCAGCAGGTATGCAAATTGCCAGATCTTTTAGTTTCAATACACTTTATGCTGTTTATTTAATGACAATGTTGAATATTCTCTTGTAAGCATTTTGTATTTTTTCTTATGTGCCAATATCAACTGGCTTTCTGAACTTAAATATTTGAAGCAGAGATAAGATAATATAATCAATCAATGATATATAAAAGTCTCTAATAGAAATGTTGTTGTTGTATGCTGTAGAATGTGGATTGTAGATAGCATATATTATACATTTGGCTAATGGACTTGAAGAAATGTGCTCCTACATTTCAGCAACCATTGTCAAATATTTTTTAATAGGCAGGTTGAAGTAATCAACATTCAACCATATTCCATCATTGTTGTTGTAGTTAGTTTAGTATATATATATATATACCTCTCTAGGTGAGTCGAATAAAAGAGATTTATCAAACAATAGACGAAACTAGGACAATATTTAAGGAATCAATTTCCGCTTTTATTAAGAAAATGAGACAGTTTGTAATTTTTAAAATATGCATGCCATATTTGTGTGATGATAAATGTACGGAAGTTCCAATTAACTGACTAAAATCTTTTAGTTTTAGTCTACTAAAATATGTGTAGGGTAATTTTATGTTTGTACGAAGAAAAGCCAGCTCCAACATCAATAAACTGTACTTAAGAACTAGTTATATCACTAAACGAAAAAAATAATTCATTGTTACACTAATTTAATTAATATCATATTATGCTTTCGTGTCTGTCGTTGCAAAATATTGATACACATGTCGTGTATATATACGGTGTCTATATGCGTTAATGAATGGAACTGAAATGTACCAATATCTTAAATATTATTGCAATTATGTATTACGAATAAGATCTACTAAAGACAATATACTCGCATGAAACTTGCGAGTCGTTTTG
>JAHZMZ010000179.1:0-14706 GCA_027743805.1 Lepidocyrtoides sp. E14
TCCCATCTCATTTGCTACAATACACCAAACGGCCTCATCCAATTTCCATGAATCATGGCTAAAAAATAAGAATATTGCGTGTATACATACATACCCCTGTAATTTTAACGGAACTCCATAAAACAGTATTTTTAGGCCATTATGGCACCCCAACAAGCAGCCGGCTTGCGGCAAATCCCAATCCCGAGCTTATCTAACTTGTTCAGACTGATTATAGAGCTACCGAATCCCTTTCCGAGCATAAACTCATTGGTAATTTCTAATGTTCCGGTTGCAGTGTTGTTGTACGCGACTTATAGTTATTACATGGATTTTGCAGCAAGCAGGATTGCCGATCTTGGAAACAATGGGCAGGAAGACGTTTACGATTTTATTGTGGTGGGAGGTGGAAGTGCAGGTAAGGTGGATATTTGAAGTGTTATAAACCAATTAAATTGCAGCGCAAACAGTTATTGTTCGTTGCCTCAACCAAGGAATCAAAATATAACTACATAATATAACGCACTATATTGTGTATATATGTGTGTGTGGTAATTTCCCGTAGGCGCTGTTGTTGCCAACAGGCTATCTGAGAAGTACAAAACGCTTTTGATTGAAGCGGGGGGAGATCCGCATCCTTTAAGCGCATTTCCTACTACCTCTCTAGTGACCCTTAATTTGCCTCTAATTGACTGGGGATTCAAAACTGTTCCACAACAACACGGGTGCTTTGCACTGAAAGAAAATGTAGGTAAGCATGCTATACCTATGTTTGGCAATGTTTACTTTGTTATCAGAACAGAACTAAACTCAAAAATGCTGGTTTTGTATTACATCCAATTCCAACTGCGTAGTAAAAGCTTTTTGCTGTTCCTTTGAGAAAAAAATTACCTGAAGCATGCATAGCTGATGTACAGGACAAAAGAAATGTATTTCTATTAACGGATCTATCGAGTTTTGAAATCGTGGTAATGAAATGCATGGAGCCCATGGAGGTATTAAAATTCTTTTATTTGCCGTGTGGTAGGTGTCTCAATGGCCTAGAGGTATGGCATTAGGAGGGAGCAGTGTGCAAAATATAATGATGTACATGAGAGGTAATCCACAGGATTATGACACTTGGGCACAAAGAATTGGTAGTGATGAGTGGACCTATGAGCAACTATTGCCCTACTTCAGGAAACTGGAGGACTATGATGGTTACGGAAACGATTGTTAGTGTATACTGGGTTTGAAGATAGACCAATAAACTTGAATACTAGCATAATATAATACGCATTTTAGGTGGAAATAACTTTGACGATTTTTATGCTTTGAATTTAGCAACTGTTCATGGAAAAAACGGTCCTTTGCACATTGAGAAGCTGCGTTTTGCCCCAGGTTTGGAATATTGGTTAGAAGCTGGAAAAGAAATGGGATACAATGTAATCGATCCAAACGGATTTCAAAGCGTTGGTAAGTAAAAATGAAACACACTTACTATATTAATCTTGGCCTTGACTAATACGTAACTTGAGTAAATGGCAAATATCTGATGAAATATATTAAGGATTTGGAGCGATGGATGTGTCAATGAAGAAGGGTGCCAGATTCACCACTTATATGGGCTATTTGCGACCCATTTTGGATAGGAAAAGGCTTACAATTTATCGTTACGCTAAAGTGCTTAAAGTAAGTCATCCAACATGTTGTCCGTGGTTCGTGCTGCTCTTGCAACAAGCATTATTATTACTACCTGCTGAACATTCTGCTACTTTAGGTACATTTGGATGATGGGAAGCGAGCATATGGAGTTACCTATTATAGACATGGACTTATGAAATTTGCCCGAGCGACGAAGGAGATTATCTTGAGTGCTGGAGCTGTAATGACTCCGAAAATTCTTATGAACTCAGGCATTGGACCGGAAAAACATTTAGAACAAGTTGGGGTAACAAAAGACAAATACGATACTCTTGAATGTCATTTCAATGTACTAACGTATTTTAATGCAGCAACAGTATCTACAATAAATACCATTTTTATCACCATTTTAACAGGTGAAGCCAATAATTAACTTGCCAGTGGGACAAGTGAGACTTTCTTTTACTTTTAAATCCAAAGTCGATTTTTAATTTAAAAAATAAACTCATTCATAATAATATGTATTTGTGCTTACTATGATGTATTCAGAATTTACAAGATCACATTTTTGCTGTTATTGGTCCCATTTTGTTAAATGAAACGGTTTCATACATTCTTGACCGAGATACCAACTTGAAAACGGTGGTGGATTACTTTCAAAATGGATCCGGTTAGAATTATTCGTTTAGTAAAATAGATTGCTCAGAAAAAATACATAAAAGCAGTCTCCGTAAAAGAATGATGAAATTGGGTATGTAAATCAGGTTATCTTTTATTTTATGTATGGATGCAGGTCCAATAGTTTCCATTTCGGGAATTGGTGGTGCAGGATTCTTTCCAAGCTCACTTTCCAAAAACAATTACCCTGACATATATATAAATCACGTAGGAGTGGGGGTTCATGCAACATTTGGAAAGGATTTAGATGATACGTTCAATTTCAAAAACCATACAATGGAGCGGTTCCTTGCTCCTTACTTAGGTCGTGATGCTTTCTTTTTTGTAGTGAACTTGGGAAGGTAAGCTCTCATAAAATAATTCCATCAGTGTTGCTTTTACGCACGACAAACCAAAACCTGTACATTGTTAAGTGTATGTGGCTGATGTATTTACATTACTTATATAACCCTTTTTGTGTACACTCTTTTTCCACAAAACAAAGTAATCTTTCAAAATGCTTATCTCCATTTAGAGTGCAGAGTATTGGAGAGATAAAGCTTAAAAGCAGGGATGAGTTCGAGTACCCTCATATAAATCCGAAATACCTCAGTCATCCGGATGACGTTCAAACCATGATTGACGGTTACTGCACTTTAAAATTTTCATACACATCCTCTCCTTTTATTTATTTGTTGTATTTATATTTATTTTCCGTAGTATTTCGTACATGAAGGAAAGTATTTGCTTATCCTGTGACAAAAGTAGCTTACCGATGATGAACTATTTTGCAGGAGTTAAAATGGGTCTGAGGATATATGAAAATACAACCACCTTTGGCAAATTAGGAGCACATCTTGTTCCAACCAAACTTCCTGGATGCGAGGCTCATGAACTACGAAGTGATGCCTACTGGGAATGCTACATTAGGCATTACACGCTTACTGTATATCATCCTTGCTGTACTGCACGTGCAGGCAGAGTTAATGACCCACTTGCTGTNTGCCTACTGGGAATGCTACATTAGGCATTACACGCTTACTGTATATCATCCTTGCTGTACTGCACGTGCAGGCAGAGTTAATGACCCACTTGCTGTAGTGGATGCTGAACTAAGGCAATTTAAAAATATATAATAAAAATATAAAATGCACAACACTAGCAATTGCCTACGCTCTAAGTAGACACTAAGCTTTTGCTATTTACTTTTGTTAATGATACGTTCATTAATTTGGCATGCACAAGTTTTCTTACGACTGGTAAAAAGTGGAAATGTCGCTTACACAAAATTTTCAAATGTGTTTTCAGGGTAATAGGTGCCAAGAATCTCAGAGTAGTCGATGCTTCTGTAATGCCAAATATCACCAATGCAAACCTCAACGCTCCGACTATCCTCGTGGGGGAGAAAGGGAGCGACCTTATACTTAAATACTGGGATGTAAGAAATCATAGATAGAGCTTAGATTTACAAGTATCAGTATTAAAATTATATTTTAATCATTAAAGTAGTTTTAAATTACAAGTAAGCACAGAAAGTGCGTCAAAACAAAAAATAAAACTCAACAATAAATATTTACACAAGTAAAAAAGATCGAAACTGGCAATTTTCCGCCTGTAGAAAAATAACTTATTTGCTGTTGCTGACTTTTTAAAATTATGGTATTTCTTTCCTAAAGCTAAACTTAGTTTAGTAATCTTCATATGACCCAGAGTCGTTTATATCCTCATAAGCCTGGTCTTGGAGATCTAAAGGGAGATGACCTCTGATTTGGAATCGCCTTTCTCCAATTTTCTTGTCCAAATCAAGGAGCTCTAGGATCCAATGCTGAAAGCGATTCTGGATAGAACAAGTTTTCTCCACTACGGTAGGTCTTGAGCTTAAGACTTGGAGACAGCGCCTGGTGCGTTTGTTACGGAACATACGACCACCATTTGGAAGCTCAATGACTTCCCAAATGTTAGCCATGGCTATTGTAGACCCATCTGGGTAAAATGTTGTCACTTGATTCAGGTACTCCATTCGAGATTCCAGTCGGTATCCATCATGATTATCGTCCAAGCTTGGATCCCACACGATTTGCCATTGTTGCTCAGACCTGCCAAAGTATGGTTGTGTGGTGACAGTGCCTGTTTTCAAGCCTAGAATACCTTGCTGACTGGCAGTTAAATATCTTCCGTTGGCTGCACTTCGGATTTTGTATGGGGCCATTAGCTCCATAACCTTTAGCGACTCGACATGACAAACTAGTTGAAGAAATGAAAATGCCGCAATGGCACAAGCTAACCGCAAACTGTTTTTCATGGTAATGCTACCCAAAACTGCTAAAAAATATAATTTAAAAACTTGCAAAGTTCAATGAAAACTGCCAGTCACTCAAGGGCGACCGTTTGAGATCAACTTCTGTTTACAAACTGAAGGATGAAAATGTAATTGCATTACGTCTTATTTATATAAAATTGAAGCCGTGTGTGTTTACGTAAATTTCAAAATAATGCTGTTGAATAATACAAAACGGTTAGTGGATTTTATGCAAATTGCTACAGATAAATTATAAAAACATAAAGAATAGGTTATTAACATTTAATTGAAGAAATTTTAAAGGCTTTTAAAGTGACAGGCAACATACCTACAGCAGTATCATATTTTCCTCATAACAAATCGATGTGTGTGTATTGTCTACAATTTTTTATATCTAAGATTTAAAAGCAAACATGCACAATGACAATGTAAATAGAAATAATAAAAAATGACAGATAATCATCAAATACATTATTGATCACGATTACTCTTCCACTGTATGTAAATTACGAGCACGCGAATAGTGACGATTTGGCTGAATTTTGGCTCAAGTTTTTCTTCCTGTTTCGTAGCGTTAGGCAGCACAAATGAACAGGAGGACATGGGCGCACTCTTTGATTACCATTAAAAAGGAAGGAAGGAAGGATCGCAGAATTTTGTGCATCAGAACTAGATTTTCTATGCATTTTCAGAGTATTTTTTTCAAATCAATGTGTTATACAATAAATAATGTTTGTAATTACATTCATCTCGTCAGTCAAACAGGTTTTCCATTTGTTCTAGCATCGTATCAGGCAATTAATGAGACATTGTGAGTGCAGCTTGCAGCGATGGTGAGATGTGCTGATAATATGTTAACAAGAACAACAGCAATAGCGAAAGTTGTATGGAATTATTTTTGATAATAAAAATAATCACTGCAGTTGTAATAATATTATTTGTGATTAGACTCAATACTAATTGTACACATTTGAAGGGAAATTGTCTCAAAGTACAGTGATTTCAATCAAACAAGTGCCCTTTTGAATGCCGCAGGTGTTAACACTGAGGCTCTGGCAAAAGAGGTAACTATTACTGGTAGGTAATTGCTTGATGCTATAAACAATTATGAAGGCTGTATCATGAAATTATTTTATTGTATAATCATTGTCAATAAAAACATTATGAGACCGGATGCATTTTCTCCATGCGGTTATAATTATAAATAATAATAAGGGCATTGCATTGTCATGAACATTTTTATTGAATTCATTGTACCTATATGAAAATTGACGTTATTATTAAAAATTTATCAGCAATTTATCAAAATATAGGTAGCAATATAATTGTGTGATGATAGCGGAAATTGTAAAATTCAATTAAAATTCAACTTGTAGAAATTTTGCGTTCCTTGCTTTCATTCATTCATCATCAGTTCAAGAGAACATGCTATGCGCATTGTGTACCTTACTTTTAATGATTTTATATAAAAGTTTTTTTGTATCGCTATATTAATATTAAACTGCATTTTGAAAATTGAAGCACCATATCGGAAGTTCTTCGATTTCATTTCATCCACAATTTTTTCTTCGTTACATCCTAAAATGTTCACTGCTTTTTAACTGGTAAACGCTTAGCAGTTAGTTCACTGTTAGCTTGAAAATATCAAGGTCCGTTTTCATATTCAACGAATATCTTTATGACATTCAAAGAGACAAGCATTAGGGATGCCAATGAAATTAAATTGGAGCAATATGTATTTGGTTGGTGCTATGTATTTTGTTGTGCATTTTGGCTATTCGAAACTCCTAATAGAGAGGTCAAGTGATGTGAGATACTTTTACGACTTTTGTTGTAGCGTATTCGTTTTTTACCAGTTTGATATTTCACCATTATGAAAATTGTAAGAGGATTTATTATACGCGCAGTCATTTTACTGTGCATTTCCATTGGTTCGGGGTTCAGATCGGATAAGACCATGCATAATATAATGATACGTCTAGGGATTTATTATTTATTAGACAGCATTCACATTAACTCAGCAGCTCATATACCTTATGCAATTAAATCCTTAGGATATAAAGTATTGATAAAAATTCTATAATTCGTAAGCTATACTGTAAGCCGCAATCGCAATCTTCTTGCAATGGGATATATGATGGTATATTAAAGCAATAATAGTCAGCCAGTGGTTAATATCTCTGGTCAAAAAAATCTTGTGATCTTATTCTCCAATCGCATTACGCTGCAACAGTAACACGATTACATATTACATCACGAGAATTATGCTGTACAATGCAGTTATAGGCAAAGAAGTAACTGCATGTATTTGTGTGACTACAACTTTGGACTTACTTGTTTTGTCCGCCCGTTAAATGTTATTACTCGATGCAGTTTGCGAGTGTACTCTTTAACACATTTTTAGCTTTGTACTTTGGAAAAAAGTAGGTGATTTCATTTCCTATCCGTGTAGGTGTACGTACGTACGTGTTCGTTCATATTACTTTTTTTGCCTTGTTCTCTTTTTCCGTGAGAAATAAGCTTTTGATAAGATGATGTTATTTCAATTCACTGAAAAGTAATCTTGAAATCTCTCTTTGTAGCGCACGTAAGTAAAACTAAATCCTATTTTCGCAACGTATTTGGAAGAAATTAGCTTTTGGTTCAAATTTGCAGATCCTTTATCATCGTCATGAATGTCGAACTTCTTTTGAGTTTTCTAAATCTAGTCTAGAGGCGAAGAAATGAAAAAAGAAGCAATGTACATGTTTCCCTACTTTTTACCCTTTCTTAGAGTTTGTGCACAGTACAAAACATAAAGCTTTGTAATTTTCGCTTGCAATTCCGTCTCAGAAAAGCAGCATTCGTTCCAGTGCCTTATTCTATCCAAGAAAAAAATCAAAACTGGAGAAAAATTGAAGAGTCTTCAAAGAACTTCCCTGAGACATTTTTTTTTTTTTGCGGGAGAGGTTTAACTCGAGAAAGAACTAGTTCAGTTCTATTTCTCATCCAGAACAACTGCTACATGAATGCTAGCTTTTGATGAAAAGCTTGTACATACCACAAACTAAGCTACTTGATATTTCGAGCTGAGAATTATATGATAAAGGATGGCGTACACAAGTTGACTAATCAGAGAAAATCTGGGAAAAGATGAAAAGTAAAATATATGCTGTTTTGCTGTTTGAAAGTCTACTGGGAATATATACGTACTTACGAATGAAACTGCGTTACGTTCCTAAAAAAACCTTCTCTGTATTGATAGCCTTTATGCTCAATGTAAAAGTCAAAATGACTGGATGAAAACTGAAAAATGAAAAGCGTAAAAGTAATAATAAACGAAAAGCCCAAATTGCATGCAGTACTTGTAGTAGAAATATGTAGATATTTATATTTTTTGACTTTGTATGACATATCTGTATATGAGTGCAGCTACATACAATATGAATTCAAAAAAAGGTTCTCCCAACTGATTATTGTAAGACATGAAGCTAAACTAGACACCACAAATAAAAATATAACAACTGGCTGGTTGATGAGGACAAGTTTTTTCTCTTCATTTTGCCCTTCAATTCTAGGTTGAAAATAAAAGCACACCTACTAGTTCTTTACAAAACGAAGCATTTTGTATTCAAGTCCAAACATCGACACAAAGCAGTAGTGATTGAGGTGGTTAGTGGTTAAAAAAGAATACACGAAAAGGTATAGGCACCTATATGGAAAACAAACACAATCTTGTTACACAAACTCATCTTTTACTCCTTTCTGTCACAATCACAAAATAGTCTCTCCAGACGCGCTTACCCACTGTAAGTATCTATCATGAAACCTTCAATTTCACTTATACTACTACAAAAAACAGAGACTTCCCCCATTCTATCCTGTTTAACCTTCCTTTCATTTCCCAGCAATTGGTGTTGTTGTGAAAGCAAAAACAAAATCTCTTTTGTCAGCAGTGCTACGAGAGCAGTATGAAACCTATACTCATTGGTATACGTTGCTTCCTCCTTTTCCTATCTCTTTCCTCTTTCTCTCGTCTTCCTTTCCTTTTGGGATGCGGAAAACAAAGTAGTATATTTTTTTAGCAAAGAAGAAAAAACTTTACAGAAGAAAGGAAAAAAAAGTATAAAAAGTAGGTAGTATGCAACAACGGCGTCACTCACACAGAGACAATGTGTAGTAATGAAATATCAGTGAAAGCAATTGCATTAACGCTGGTTGCGTTTCTCATTCCAACAGTTTGTTTTACTTTTTTCAACTAGAAAGTAAGTCAGCAAAGGGAGAATAATAGTACAAGGAAAAAAAGAACTCTGTATGTACTAATATAAGTAAATCTACAAATATACAACAATATGTCTCCTTTACCATTACAGTGGAAGTTCATGGGTGTCTACACAACAGGCTTTCGGGAAGCATTCTAAAATAAATGCTACTTTGTTGTGAACGGAAGCGAACAGACAATCCAAGAATGCTTTCCTCATCTCCCCTCTTTCGCTTCTCTTAGTGCCTACTTGCCTCTCTACTTTTTCTCCACGCACACAAAAGAGCTAGTGAAAAGACAGGGAGCTGACGCAAAAGATAGTAGCAGCAATGGAAAGCCAAACGACGACCACCACACACACGGACTATTACAGACATCATGCCGCTCTTGTTGCTGCTACCAAGATGATACACGCTAGTAAATCGCCAGCTAACTACGTGGATATACGCATTCTGGTTGCCAAACAGATAGTAATGCACCAGTAGCAGGGAAAGTGGTACTGGAAAGTAGAAGTAAACCTGTGCATGTGTTAGCAGTCGAGTCAGAGATCTACGGGAGCAGTCACAGAAGGAAAAGAAGAAAGCCAAAAGGGAAAGCCTTGCGTGAAGCCATCAACAAAGTATAAAAAATCGCAAGTCTTTTCAGCCAAGCATTGGAAGCATGTAAGTCTGTGTGTGTTTTCTCAGCCATCATTTTACTTTGTCCAAAAAAAAACTGTTCGTTCATTCGTTTTAGTTCTCCCTTTCTGAATATCCATATCTGCGGTTCCTCTCTTTCTCAGATCAGTATGCTTATGGCTTTTTGAGGTGAAACTTGACTTTCTCTTTCTTCTTGTAACATTCTAGCGTGCTGAGAAGAGGCAGAGGCGCGTAGTCACACTATAAACACATTTTCTGGTTGCTACTTCTCCAAGCACATTGTGCATCTTCTTTGTGCAGACTTGACATAAAATTTACGGCCAGTTTACCTGTGCGGTGGGCAATAAGAATGCTTTGGTTATTATAGCACCTAAGAAATTATCTCTTCGCTAGCGGTGGTGCGCTGTGGCTTTCTTTCCTTTGGTGTTGCAAGTGAAGAAGAAATATTAGTTTATTTATTTGTTCAGTTAAATCAAGACTGAATACAGCATTTATTGCTTCAGCACAAGCTTTGAGAGATTTCCCCATGCGATAAGTGTACGATCTTTACGCTTCCTTTATTAAATGTAAAAAGATCTTCGTTCCATACCAGCTCACCAGCAATAAGGTATTTTTATTTCTGTATAATTTTTATAATACTTTTTATGGCATAGCAGTATGTAGGCTGATCATACAACAATACATACACACTCAATGTAGATGATAAATGGACAAAAATGAGGTCAGTAGTGAAATTAGTGGGCTCTCTACGATTCTAATTCCAAGAATGGAGACGTGTGTGGCTTTACTCTAGCTGGAACATTTTACACAGCACAAAGCCATAATATGCATGCCTGCTTTCGTCCAACCCTTTCATTAATTTGCACATATATTACAAGCTCTTCTTGATGCAGACAAAAAGGTATGAGTGGGTAAATGACCCCATAAGTTTGCATGGGAGTGAATCCAAATCCAACCCCACCAAATCTAGAATGTTGCTACTGCCAATGATGATGGCTGGTGTAAACCAACAGTGAAGCCAGTAATGGAAATGGTGAAGCAAGAGAAATTTAGTGGCTGAGTAACTTCTAAACATTTCCTGATTCATTGAAACATTGGTGTTCAACGTCACACGAGACAATTATTTTTTGATTCAAGACAAAAGGATACTTTTGTATCTCTCAGCATAACAATAATGCTGTAATTTAACATCACTCTTGTAACTATGATGTATTAGGCATTTTGAGCCATAAGTTTGCATGGGAGTGAATCCAAATCCAACCCCACCAAATCTAGAATGTTGCTACTGCCAATGATGATGGCTGGTGTAAACCAACAGTGAAGCCAGTAATGGAAATGGTGAAGCAACAATTATTTTTTGATTCAAGACAAAAGGATACTTTTGTATCTCTCAGCATAACAATAATGCTGTAATTTAACATCACTCTTGTAACTATGATGTATTAGGCATTTTGAGCTTTCCCATTCACAATCATAAAGCTCAGAGCTAGCAGGTTCAATTCAAAAGCAGCTGAAATAGTAAGGCACATATTATCTAGGCAAATCATGCAGATGAGAGACTATTTCATAGAAGGAATCAGGCTTTAATTGTGTAACTACAATCAGAAAGAGCACAATTAAGCAGAAACAGGAAATATGTATGTGCCGGGAACGTACCGATAGTATTCCGTGCTCATTTGGAGGAGGTAATGTTGTATGCAGTACTAAACCCCTTCTTCCTACCAAAGTCATCAACACAATATATATCAATGCAATTATTCATGTGAAAGTAGGCACAAACAAAATAGAGTAAATCTGATGTACTTTCTCCACCGAACCAACTAGAAAATTCGGCATTCCAACTAAATAGTTGAATTTCTATCCATACCCTACCACCACCACTACTACACTGCTATAATCATCATCATTTTCACTTTGACTCGGCAGCGACCATGCTTGCTAGCCTCAGCTGCACTGCACTGTCATCATCATCAGCATCATCATAACCAATAACCTCCTATTTACAAGGACAATAATGACAATAAGCTTGCCTAGGAAAGAATGAGAGCAGTGGTGATGACGGCAAGGAAAAGTACTTTGTATGTTTGTAGATGTGTGTGTGTGCAGTAAAGTACCCCAGATAAATAGATAATGATAAAATATGGAGTGGGAAGACCACTAGACTTCATATCATTTATACCCGAAAAGAGACAGGAGGCTACGTTGTCGTAAAGAGTAGAGGTCTCGATAGGATGCCAAACTAAATGACTATAATGACGGGAATGGTCTTGTGAGTGCGCTGGCTGTAAAAGTATAGGTTTCTAAAATGATATTGCCACAATAACGCATATTTCTCTCAACGCAGTTATAAGACTGTTGCTGGCCTTTATTTGCCCCTTCTGCAGTTGACATGAGGCTCATTATGGCAAAGATAAAGTAGACTCTGTAATCCTCTAATTAACTCAACTGTCAGCCAAAACTCTTCTTGTGTCATTTGTATCATCATCAGAAACTACAGTAGCATCTCCACTACTGCTATGTCATACTTTATTGCAGAAAAAGCAAGTCTTCTTCTCCCGCTAAGAGAAACTATGTGGAGAAAATTACGTGGAGAAAACTCCAAGCGAGAGTAGACGGTTTTATGGGCAGCGATTTGGAGAGTTTTGTTTGTGTGCGGTGCGTACGTATAAGGCACCCAATATTTTGCCATCGCCCAGAGCCCAATATTGTCACCCTCATCATCGTCATCATCACCGTCATACAAAATCAAGATCAGCATTATCGTTAGACTATTATTATCCTCACTTTTCTAATACAGTCCTTATTTTACAGTGTTTCATCTTGTTTTTGGATTGGGACTCTCGTTTGTGTTAAGTGACTCATGCCATTTGCACACTGCTCTACGGGAAGCCCTTTTATTTAAAGATTTTGTTTATGGGCTGTTTTTTCCAGAGATTTTTACGCTTGTTACCATAAAATGGCAATGGGTACAATCTCATGATGATGGAAGGAAAATGCATAGATGAAGTTTAGATATGCACGCAAGCATTGTTTTACAGGGCTTTTTTGCCGCTGATTGCTATTTCAAACAAAAAAACGAAAATTAGAATTTAAAACAAGATGAACTGTACGTATTATGCATATTTGCGCATACATTTACTAAATATGGATCGACTGATGTATGCATTCGGTATTTACTTGAACTCGAAGCTCCCTTTCTACATGAATGCAACATTGCTAAATCTGTATTGCACCGGAGAGAGTATTCAGACCCAAGAGCAATATGTTTGCTGATCATCACAATCTTTTATTCAGTTGCGGTGGCTGACCTGACATAGCTCTCTAAAGAGTTTATGTCACCTTTTTGAAAAAATCGAGCTGAAAAAGTAGGATGAAAGAACTCTGTGTCGACCTTCGTAATTTATTATTACAAAAAGGAAGCTCGTGACGAATAGTAGATGTCAAATGTCGTCGGTTCTTCTGCACATTCAGCCTATAGCAGAGTGAGTAGAGTAGCTTTGACAAAGCGGCATTTATATGTCAGCGAGATAGTATAACGTTTTTGCATGGCAAAAGGTCGATGAAATAAATAGTCGGTTGGAACTGCAAGATGTAGTCATTTTTACAATGGTATTATGTAAAGAATGACGCTACTTGCTCGTCATGCAACATCCCTTTTATCTTTGGTAATTATTATTATTTTTACATGATGCCAGAGCTAGCGTAGCATGCTCAATCAACATATACGTGTCTAACTTTCACAAAATGGTCTTCCTCTTCCGTTGTGTAATATCTTCCTGATTCAAAGTAGGAAAATTACTCTCTGTACATCAACCAGAACATTTCACTAGAGTTTACAAACATCATTAACATTGCATGTGCCGTGCACTGCACAAAGTATTGTGCTTTTACTCTCCTCATTTAGTCATTTAAATCACTATTTGTCACGAATCTCGCTATCTCGTTTTTTTCTAAATTTAATGATGCGATATAAGCAGGGGAATTGTTGAGGAGTTTTACTGGCATCTTTTCAAGTAGTAGTGAGCAAAATTAATTGTACAATTTTAATGCTTTGTGAGATAGAGATTCTTGAAACTTGATAATGCTTTCAAAATTATTATAAATATGCTCATCAGTTTACTCACTCACACTCAGCATCATATCGTCTTTGTATGCACGTTGTTTATCTATGCATGGAGCAAACAGTCATTTTTCTACACTCAACTTCCTTTTCTTAAAACTAAACTGAAAGGAAGGATGAAGGTTTGTTTAGCTTCTGGCAACAAAAGCAGAAGAATCGTATTTTTGCTACTTGTTAGCACTTGTTTGTGTTTCTTCTTCAAAAAAGTTTTTTTTTCATGACTGGAGGCAAGAGGCAACGCTCATCTTCAGACAATGTTACGTCAAGTAAACCGTTAAAATAAAAGTATATACAGTATTATATATGTTCAGTAAATCAGAAGAATAGCTTATTCCAGGCAAAAAGAACTGTTGAATATTGTAAGCGGATAAAACTAGGTACGCATTATGGAAAATGACGGAAAAATGAGTTCACATGCACTTGATTAGAACTCCTGTACACAATAACTTTTAATGATTTGTAGGCATATGATTTTGATGTTTTCGTTCATCTGTGTAGTATTTCATTAATCAGTAATATTTCTAAATTAACAAAACTATTTTAATGAATAATGATTATATTTGTTTGCCGAATACTATTTTGGAACAAACTTTGCCTGTTATGTTCGGATTTTAGGAACACGAATATATGTAGATATGCAGGGAGAAAGCTTGTCATGTCTTTCTCTACGAAAGTATTTGCCTGCCTTTTTATCTTAAAATGCCACCATTTTCACCTTTTGTAAGTCTACAGCTGAATCGCCAAGCTGCCAAATATAAAAAGAGAGACCTTGAAATCGCTTACTAGTAGTGTTTCATGCCAACTTACCTCGTCTAGCATTTCCGATCTATTCAGTAAAATCTGCAATTGTAAGGACGTAGTATTTCCAGACATTTCATTAGGCATGATTTTGCTGTTTTCTGTTGAGGCTTGAACCACTCAAATTGCGCGTTATAAAAGTAACCAACTTGATGCCATAAGGTAGATATGATCATGATAACGTTCTGATATTTTAAGAGGAAGGCAAAAGTTGTTGTAATGAGGCATGAGACAAGTAAAAAACTGGACACTTGCAACTGTAGAGAGAGATACATAAACATCAACATTTGGAAGATTTCCATTTTCGATACGAGATCCATTTGAATAATGGCTTCAAAACGGATATCATTTT
>JAHZMZ010000180.1:0-19035 GCA_027743805.1 Lepidocyrtoides sp. E14
CAGAAAATTACCTTTATATTCTGACGCGTCCCCCGAGTGAATTCCTTGGGAATTTGTACACAAGATTTACTAGAGTCGACCTCCTAACCCCAAAGGAAATGCTGGAGAGAGATCTCGAAGAGATAATTGGAAACGAGCATGGCAGACATACAAGAGCTTCTGAAAAGAGGCAGTCTGTAGGTGGAATATCGGAGGAACGAATACATACAATTCAATTTACAATTCACCTCCCTCCCTTCCTTCTACAATTTTCAAGAGCTAAACGATATTCTTGGGTGAATTACTGGGGTACATTTGACAAAACCGAATCTATTCCATGCTTTTAAATACAGTTTAATAGTAGTATCACATTAGGAACGTTTGGGGTACTCAAAAAGAGGAGGGTGAACAGTAAACTAGAGGTCAAACTGAGCCTTACCTTACTTGCCAAAGTAAGAGATTTACTTTTTATCAAGTAGCAACGAGTGTCAACAGCTTCCGTTTTCAGGTGAGCAAAAAAAGTTAATTATTTTTAATTGGTCATACCTCGTACAGATTAGCCTCCTTTCATTTACTCAAGAGTGTCTATACTTAATTTCTGACATTTTTGAAAATTATAGAATCGTCTCTCAGTGTCGGTTCTATACTTATTCAATTTGGGACTAAACAACCATCGCTTTATACGAAATTAACTTAAATTAAGCTTTCACTTTCGTATATATTTTTTTAAACCGGAGTGTAGACCGAATGAAATGGAGATGATTGAATGTACATTCTATGTATAACTACCTATGTACCTATGTATGTCAGATAGTAGTTACTTGTAATTTATTTTTCTAGCAAACAAATTATTACGTTGTTTTTTGAGGGCAAAAATAATTAATGTCAAACACTCATACTTCTTACGTCTACTTTTGGAGTATTTACAGTTTTTACGTGATTGTAGTATATATGTACCTGCTCACAAAATTTCAAGACTATACACTAATAAACAATATTTTATATACGTAATAGTAATATTTCTTGTTGTACGTTCGATTCTTTTTCTTCAATGTCTCATTTTGACATGTTTGAAATGAAAGTTTTTTCTAAATCGTAAGACAAACTTCCTCTTCCTTGGCAAAGTGCCGTAATCATAATCATATTACATTTCGCTTAGAACTAAACACATTCTGATACCGACTATGCTACCACGCTTTTTAAGAAATTTAAGAACCTTGCATTGTAGTTGGAAATCACACGATGGAAAACAGATGCGTGAAAGCAAGAGAAATTTTGGCTAACGCATACGGCATGATGAGAAAAGGAACACAGAGAGGCACAAAAATATTTGAGGGTCCTAGGCCCCATTTACTAATTGGAGATGATTTTGGAGAGGACAAGATAACCATCGTTTTAGCTGCTGCTGCTGCAGAGGATGACACTGAGGAAGTAGAAGAAGAGGAGGGAATCGGGGAATGAACGCTTCCACCTCCTGAAGAAGCTGTTTTGTGATGCTGAATGGCAGCTGTCTGGTCCCCGGAAAAGCCGGATGCTAGAAGTTTAAAAATAGAGAGAGAAAAAAATACAATGCATTTCGATAAATTCAACCGACAACATAAACATGAACTTTTCCATTTTCCACCGTCTATGCGACAGTCGTTTTATCGCTTGGATGAATATAATACTCTTGATCAACTTCTGCTGATATAATGCAGAAACCATTTATCATATTTAAAATCACGACAGTGCGTGAGCACTCCAATGCCGTGGATCTACAAAAAGCAAGTATTGTGCTTGCACGCTCAAGAAAATAACGTTTCCACTTCTTGAGAGCACTCCAATGCCGTGGATCTACAAAAAGCAAGTATTGTGCTTGCACGCTCAAGAAAATGTCGTTTCCACTTCTTGCATAAAATAGGTTCTGGTTAAAACTCTTGTAGTGTCGAGGACGAGAAAATAGAGAGAGAGAGAGAGAGTAAAGCAAGGTGTACCTTGTACGATAGGATATTTGGCGTGCAAAGAACAACAAATAGAGGCGGTAGTCGGCTTTCTCTCTGTTGAAAGTGAATTGTTCTCTTTATAATCAAATAGTCTTATTTCGTTCTCTCTGTTCTTGTTTCTTGGCTGTGCATGTGTGAGGTCGTCGCACAAGTCGTAAATCATCAAATGTATTATATTAAAATGAACATCCAACAGCACAACAAGAGTTACAACTATTGGAAAGAGAAAAACAGCAAGAGCAATTTCTATAAAAATATATTCTCAATCTCAACTCACTGCTTTAACATTACTACTACATGAAACAGGAGGCCAACAACAACAACACCATCGTCTATTTTGTTTCTTCTCTTGCTTTGTTCATCTTTGTTCTAAACAATTTTCCATGCGAGTTGAGTTGAGTGAAAGCACGTGTACCGTTCATGTATGTTGTTTATTCACTTTCACTCTACCGTTCTTCCTCTCTCCTTTTCTCTATCTGCCTGCACTTGAGTTTCTAAACGGCAACATCACATCGTCATCATAAGTTTTCTTTGCCTTTTTGTTCAACTACACTTTGGGAGACTATAAAAATATATTATGTATACCTATTTCAAAACTTTGCAAAAGTAGGGACAGAGAGAGAGAACGGCAGACTGAGGGAAAAGGATGCTGATTTGATAGCAGAGTTGCTGAGAAAGAGTTTATAGTACGCTATGTAGACACCACCAGGTAATTTTTTCTGCTTTGATGTTTCTCTTTTGTTGCAGCTCACTTCACATTCTTCTCTGCTGGATTTGATTTGTTTTTGTTTCAATTTTGACAAAAAGGAATCAGGTAACAGCTACAATAATAGTAACAAGGCTGACAACACCACCATAGGAGCATTTCATCATCATCATGGAAAACAGGTTGTGTTGCAGCATAACAAATACACACAATCCATACATAAGAAGCCTTCCATCTGGCTATGTCCTGTCGACGGCATATAATTTGAGGTAAACTCTCTTTTTTAACGTTTTGAGTTCGCCAAAATTTCATATAGATTTTATTTCTCAATCTCTCAGTGTGTGAATAGCAAGGAAGTTGCTGAAGCATACTATTTTTTTGGATCTCTCCTTCCTCTCTGGTTGAAATTTTCTTGCTACTACTACTACTATTGTTCTGGATCGCAAGCATCTATATGTATGTACATTCTTACCTTGGGAAACAAAAACAAGGATGGAAGCTGGATCTGCATTAGCTGCTTTGCACGTGTAATTTCCTGAGTGAGATAGATGAGCCTTCCTTATTATCAGTCTTGAATGCGTTTTCCCTGCCCCGGGCTCTGTGTGAACGGTCAGCTCTGGGCTACTCAAGTAATTTATCATCCGGTCGTTGTGATACCAAAAGATGTACTCTGGTGGCTTCGGGCTCTTTACAGAAAACAAAAAATAGCAAATAACAATGATCAGGGGTAATAACAATGCATAAATTTTATGTTTGTCTTGTCGCTCAAACTACCAAGAAAAATGAAAGTTTTTAAGAAGAAAAATCTAAGAGAATCTTGAATGTTTTCCCTTCAAACCGATTTTAAAAAAGATTTAAGATGCTACTATTCGATTTTTAATGGTAAATATGTATGTATTTGTTATCTGATGTTTTATATATGAATTAATTGAGGGCCACTCGTAATGATACCGTTTTACCGGGGGTCTTTACAGCCGTTCAAGTTAGCAAACATTTTTTTCAGTATCGCAAGTCATTTAAAGACAGCAACAACAAGACTCTCATATTTATAGATAAATGTTTATTACACTTTCCATAAAAACAAAACTCAAAAAGCTCGTTCTTTTCATCATTCTCCTTTCTCTCCCCCAAAGTCATATTCTCGATTCTTACCAAACATCACAGGATAAAACAAGATACACCGACGTTTTTTTCTTCTTGATATACTTTCTTTTTGAATGCTTTATAGCCTCCTGTTAACTCTACCAGTGGTGTGACTTGCATTCTCAAATTGCTACCTCCACCGCATTATTACAATCGTGTATGGTGGCATAAAACTATAGTATTTCTAATATTTCCACAGAAGCTACCTTCATACTTTGCCACTCCACATAATAATAATCATCTACTACACAGTCATCATCATCATCATCCCCACTACTACCAATTCATTTTTTACTTTCATATCACATATCATAGTGATATGTATCTTCAACCACCACACATTACACATATTATACACAGCATCCTTGTCCCAGGTCGCAGATGCAATTTGCAACTGAGAAACAGGTTTTTCATTCTATTGCTTCTGCTTGCGTTTTTCATTTTTTTCTGCAAAAATGGCAAGCAGAATATACCAGAGAGTAAGCCACATGGAATGAAAAGGTAGAGCTCACGCAAAAGAGGAAGAGGTAGGAAAAAGAAATAAAGTAAAAGAAACAGTATGTAGCTGCTGCTATCATTACAACCATCATCACCACTACTATTTCATATACCTATACCGTGAAAGGAAAAACAGAAGAATATACTGAAACTGTTACCCACAGAAAGAAAACAGCACTATACAATATATACATTTAGCTAGTTCTTTGAACCATCATCATGTAGGTCGGTTGTTGTAAGTTGTAAAAAAGGTAGAGTCGACTCCCGTGTGATGTGGTCTGACAGTAGCATTATTATCATCACACCACCTTACACTACTAGAAGAACCCTATGTTTTTTACTATAATATTGACCTAGTAATCATGCTCATGATGATGTCTGTCTTCCTTGAGAATATACCTACATATAACGATGTCTACCCTATGACTTTGCGGTGTTCCAAAGGAAAAAAACTGGGTAATATCTTGATGCATAAATATTTCACGAAATAAAATGGTTTTCTAAGCAAGAAAACAGCAGCAGAAGGGGAAAGCAGCAGTGTGGCGGTAGGTTCTCTCTAGTGCCTCTGCCTGCTTACACATTCATTCATTTTCTTCTTCTTTTCACCGTTAACCACAAAAACAGCAGCAGAAGGGGAAAGCAGCAGTGTGGCGGTAGGTTCTCTCTAGTGCCTCTGCCTGCTTACACATTCATTCATTTTCTTCTTCTTTTCACCGTTCACCACCAGCCTTGAACAAGAAAATCTTGATGGCCTTTTTGCTATTTTAACCTTATCATCATTATCATGATCGTCATGATATGATGTTGTATACTTAGGGTGCAGTGTAGCGTGAATAGAAGGAGGAGGTGGAAAAAGGTAAACTGATGAAGAGGATGATAGGTAACAATATACATGCATAATACCTAATAGAAGCTTGACATATAAAACGTATAGTTGATAGCATACTGCCATAAATTATACATGTCTGTGTTTTGCAGCACATTGTTCAGCAGTCAGTGCGTGAAATGTGAATTTCTGTTTAAAATAAACATGTACCGCTATTTATTGTATGTGCATAAACTCTTTCAGTCATTGACAAGTCTACAGACTTGTTTTTTTAGTTTGATGATGATAATGCTTAGCAAGTCTACCCTTTCCATTTACCATACTTATTATTTACCATCATCATCACAAGCAATTTGCCTGCGTGTCATCGTAAATCATTGAACTGCTCTATAGCTATATATAGGTGTAAGCTACCACAGTAAAAGTGAGAGTCTAAAAACGAGCATACACCGATAATGTAGAGTACTGTGGGTGTGATCTGCTGATAATAGTAAAGATGATTATGGAAGGAGCACCCTGTTCTGTCATGTTTCATATTGATATCGCTCAGTTATCGAAATACCTATGCTCAATAAAGTACCTAATCATCATATTATCTAAACTCTAAATTATTATATGCTTCAGTTTGCAAGTATCCAGATTCAAGATAAAGTAATGTGTATCGAGCAGAAAAACAGACGACCACTAACAATGATAATCAGTAGAATGGCTAAAACACAACGTTGATAAATTTGGACGTGGTAAAAGCAGGGCGTAAATTTTAAAAGTATTTTTTTCCAGAGAAATGTCTGTGCTAGAAGGATGGAGATGGACGTATGTGATGGGGAAAGTGGTTATTGGTTGTGGTGGTATTTTCCATTCACTTGCCATTACCGAAATTACAAATATTGGAGAGCTGCTCAAACCAGCGCAGCGTAGGTAAGTGTAAACGAGAGAGAGAAAGTACGTTTTAGAAGATTGTGCTAAATATGCATACAGATATTTATTTACATATCATGTGTGACGTGATAAAATGTGGCATGAATAGTGATGAATGCCTAGGAGCTTGTGCATGCTTTTAGAAGACTGCAATCAACTTTGCTTTGATAGATAATAATACATTACATTGCATATAAATATTAAAATGGAGAGTGAGGAAAGTTAGTTCGTAGCCTGTCAAAATTGACCCTGGAAAATTTATGGGTAAGGAGAAGGAGGAATTGGGAACGATGAAATGGAAGTCGAGTCGGTCGGTCGATGCACGTTTGAGTTTGATGAAATAATGGAAGTGCATTTTGATAGGTCTACAGGCGACGAGAAATGTAGAAAACTTCAACAAAGCCCAGGAAAATAAATAATGTACCTATTCAGAGTAAAAGTATAAAATATGTACATAAATATATAAAACATTTTGTGTGTACTTTGTTGGGTTATGCCACGAATAATATGTAACACTAAGCTTATATCAACATACTACAGTCCGAAGTCACAACTCATAAGTTAACGTCAATTTTTAGGTTTTTGAGTAGGCGGAGGTGAAGTGTGCGGCCACCTGCATGAAATCCATCAATGTTAGCCAAGAAACTTCATTTTGGAAATAATCTTACTCACTATAATGCACAAAAGCTCATGTCTGTCTAAGCAGTGAAAGCTTTTCAAATGTTTATGCACCCAGAGCGCATGTTTGAAACTGGACCATTTATTGAATGGTTTTCAGTTTTGCTTTCACATCGTAAAATTTGCAAAGTTTTGCAAGAATTTCATTCATGAAACGATGGAAGTAAACAGATTGCAATTTAAAATGTTTTAATCAATGTGTATAAATATTAAATCATATTTGGCCATAATATACAGTATTTTTAAATACCTCGCTTTGAATTTGTCCACTTTTCTGCATAAGTTTTTGAATATTGAAAGGTGGATAAATATTAGGCTGGTAGTAGTAATAGTAATACTGTTCTACAAACTTTTATGTTCCAGGCAAAATATACCCAATTCTACCATTTCTTTTGCTGACAGTTTACTCCAGACAACAAGTCAATTAATTATATTTTTATGGTTCAGAATAATGAAACACGTCCACATTTAAAGGGAATGAATGCTTTCTTTAGGAGTATATTAGGAAAGTTGGTCGGCGAATTTTTTGACTTTGTAAAGGGTGATATCCAAACATTTCTGTTGTACGTTTACGATAAGCGCATCTTCAACCTTCTTCAACCTGTAGTATGCCTTTATCTAAGAAATAAAATCGAGAGTAAACATTAGTTTTTCAGTTACTGTAAAGAAATGAAATTCGAAATACTCAACAGTAAACAAACAGATTATCGAAATGCTACTCTTTATCTGAACAGGTACAGGACGGTAAGTCTGTATTATTAGGGAAAATGCTATGTTCAACTTCTACAACAAATGCGTTTGGTGATTATTGAAAAATTCTTGTTCTAATTTGATCCAATAAAGTACTAGGATGACTAATGTATTTTTGAGCACATGATTAAAATGTAGTATTTAAAATGACTCGAACATGCAACATTTTGTAACTGTATTATATGTGGTATAGTTAATTCATTTGCAAATTATTCATTTAGAATCATCTTTTCCTTCATAACTTTTGCTTCAGATGTTCTACGACCAAATAATATGTACCTATGTATGTAAGTAGACCAAGAGTTCCAAAAGTTAATTATTACCTGTAGTTTACCAATTTAATTCGTAATAAAACTACTTTATCGCAACTAAACTTAGCAATTGCGAAAAGTCAACCAATCTACAACAACGTCAGTTATTCATCCAACATCCTATGAGGGACATTGGTTTGGCACTGACACACGCATGTAAATAACATGCTTGCTTACCAATTTCCCCACATATTTCCATTTGTCCTCTATGAAATTTTAATCAAGTCATTCTTGTCTCATATGAACACTTTTGTCAGCGTCCTTCGTTTCCCCTTTCCGCTGTGAAGTAGAACTGCTACAAATTAGTTCTCATGTATATGGCATATTTCAGTAAAAGGGTGAGCATGGTGCCTTACTTTTACTAACTACAGTATATGTATGCAATCATGTCTCGCACTCCTGCCGTCCATTCTCATCTTTTCTCTCATCCGTAATAAGTATCTGCTCCATACACTAGCTAACTTTGTTTCTCCGAAAGATTTCCTTGTATATTCCTTTGGGAGAACATTATCATCATCATCATCTTCATCATGTGTGTTGATGACAACTACTACAACACGGTGAGGTGAAATTGTATGCAAACTAGATTGCTAGTGGAGAAAGAAAATAAAAAAAATCTTTGAAGCAACAGTACAAAGTGCGTATTTTCATTCATCCTTTCTACCTTGTTTTTCCTCTAAACTAAAAAAGCTTATAGTCTCGTTGTCGCGTCCCTCTCATCCTGAATAATGGACAAGTTGTGAAGAAGAGAAAATATATTCATGCACACTAGGTTTGACTGGACCGGCAAAAGTAAACCAAAAGTTTTCAGACGTCCAAGCAAAGGCGAAACAAAAGCTTACACGAAACCGGAGACGTTACGCTTAAATTTTGTCAAAGCTTAAGTTAATTTAGAAAAAGCTCCTTGTTTCCTTCTGCTACCGGTTCTTCTTCTCTCCTCTTTTTTATGAAGCAAACGGTGACACACCAGAAAGAGAAACGAACAAAAAATGGAGGGAGTAAGTAAGAGGCAATGAAGTAGCATCGGTGTGGTGGAGTTGGCGGCATCAGCAGAATGTACGTGTTACTCTTACTTATTCATGAAGTATTTTCCTACTTTTTATCTTTCTCTCTCGTCATACCCGTCATCAGCAACAGCGACGACACAACTTTCTTCAAAACGGACAAAAAATTTTGCTCACACCAAGTAACTTGTTTCATCTCTGTTATATTTTGTAGCATTATTTTACAGATATTTTTATATACTCAATTTTCAACATTTTGTAACATTATTGTTATTATTGTTCTTTTTTTTATGTGCACCAACACCGCCCTCCTCTTGTCGCGCGCACATTGGTGTATACATAATATTCCTTTCTAAATAGGAACTGGAATTTAAAGGCCAAAGAAGGAAGGAAAAAAGATTGAGGGAGTAGTAGGGAGGCAGAGAGGACGAAGAAGAAAAAGTGCGTGTTGTGTATCGAATTTTTAATATTTCATCACTTTCTAAATAGGAACTGAAATTTAAAGGCCAAAGAAGGAAGGAAAAAAGATTGAGGGAGTAGTAGGGAGGCAGAGAGGACGAAGAAGAAAAAGTGCGTGTTGTGTATCGAATTTTTAATATTTCATCGACATTCGGAACATGTTTCTCCAGGGCCTCGTCATCCTCTTTCTCTTTTCTCTATCTCTCTCTCACTCTATTCATGTTTCCCTTCTTGTCTTGCCTCTATCTTCATCCGCTTTGGTGACTCTACGCCACTATCATCATTATCATCATTTTTGTCATCATCAAGATTGTCGTTGTATAGAACTGTAGTCGTAATAATAGCTCCAGTCGTAATAATATATTTTGATTCTTTTACACAAAAAAGGCATGACATAAGCATAAATATAAATATTGTTCAGTCAGTTAGACTTGAATATGATTTCCTTCTTCTTTTTGCCATTTTTTGTACTACTAGTCATTCTTTGCCATCCATGTCGCATATAAAATAAAATACATTTTACTCAACCATTGAGCTGCCGTCTGTGCTAAACTTTCACCAGAAGTATTACCATCGTAGTGGAAAAGAGATAAGCATATTTTTTGTTTTGTGCTGAAGCAGCAAAGCCCAGAAACAGACAGACTAGGTAGTAGGTATACTCAATAAGTAAAGAAGACTTTTATTTTGTATAGTTTATTTTTGCTTTCCTTTTCTCTCTTGCCACTTTACTGTCGTCTTTCTGATACTTCACATCTTGTTTGGCTCTCTACAAAAATCCACAACATCCTCCACTTCATCATGATCAGCATCATCCCATCCCACTGTTTTGTTGGGAACTCTTGTTAAAACGGAAAAAAAATAAAATGTGAAAGTGGAAGGAGCACGCTACCACTGCTTCTGCTACTTATATGTACATCATGACAAGTTTTTGTACTTATTTTGAAGAGACAGACGACCAGACTACCACAGCAGCAGTACGGGAAAGGAGCAGAGGAGGGCTGAGCTGAGCAAGTCGCAGAAATAAGTAAAGTAAAAGCACGGATGATGTGAAAAAGTAGGGAAAATGACGATGATAATAATAAGAGGACAAACAGGAATTCTCAAAGGTCCTACTTCTCTCTTGCTGATATCCTTTACCATTCCATACTCCATCTAATCATCGTCGAGTCATATGTATGTTAAAGTACTTGTATCTGTACTTTGGTAGTTAGCCAGCAGTTCCTCTACATTTTTTATGCGTAAACCACGTCCACAGTTTTTACCACCACCGCAATATACACTATTTTACTTTTCCTTGTTTCGAATTTTACTACTTTTTGTAGGAAACGGTATAAAAACAACAACTTTTTTTATATTATCTAAATATGTAATGATCTTCATTCCCTCTGCAACTTTTTTCTGCGGAGGAGTACACAGAATTAATATATCCAAAAAAACTGCCACCACATCACATTGAACTCACCGCACCACTACAGAGACTTACATAAAATGTACGGTAGTCGAACAAGCCGAAAAAGGAACAAACGGGGACTGTTCACAAAAGGAAGAACTGGATTAAGACAATATCTATCGTATTTACGATACACTCTACTACTACTTTCTTGATATTTGCAACAGCTTCGTAAAATACGAACGCGTCCCATTCCTATACATTATTACTTGATTTTTGATGCCGACAAAAAGGAGAAACGATGGTAGTCCAAACCCGTTTTTTTTTGTTGAAAAAAAATTTAAGAGTATGCTATCGCATAATAATGTGTCTAAAATAAAATACAAGCCAGGACAAGTACAAACAAGCTATGATAAATATATATACATGGTTGGTTGGCTATTGTGGACCATGCATGCATAATTTACGATATAGTTTGAAAGTGCTTTTATTTTTACACTGGGGCACTTCACTCACATTTTCAAAACACGCACTACTTCCCTGTCCATCATCAAACAACAGCGGAGGACAAACGACTTGACGATGATGATAAGGGAAAAACTTGGTCGACTACTCGCCTCACATTTGCCTTATTCAAAAAAATATAAAAAAAACAAGCATAAAATTATATTTATTCAACACGGTTAGTTGAATAATATAATATACTACGGATAAATATACATATGACCTAGCACGCAATAACCACTTTTATATTCATATGCAGCCATGTTTTTTGTGTAGCCTTTTTTGTGGTATGGCAAAGTAGTACAAATCAGATGGAATGGGTTCACTCACTTTCACTCAAACCAACCAGACACGGCGCTTCTTTTCTTGTTTGTCCATCTTCTCAAAAAAAGAGGAAGAATAACAAGAGAATAAAAAGTTTTCTTTTTTTTATTCTCACTCTTGTCATTGTTGATGTCTTGTATACTTTTGTAGTTTTACATGAAAAAATTTTGGTTTTGTTGATGGTAACAGCAGCAGCAAAAGCGGTTGGTTTTGACTTGGCTTGGGTGAAGTGGAAATAATGTCTCATGTCGGCTCCTCTTTGCTTCAATTTCTTTCAGTCCTTTTTATTCTGCCAGCTTTTTTTGTTCATGGAGAAATTTTAAGTGACAAAGCGAGAGAAAAATAAAATATGCTACTGGTTTATATTGTAGTCTGTAATATATATATATGCATGCATTCGTAATAATAATTTGATGGCACAAATATCCATTGTAATTCAACTGGACAGAATTTTTTTTTAAACTTTCTCCTTTTTTGCTGTTCTATTTTTATTTTTACCTCTTGCACTAAGTTCTACAATTCATATTCTTTACAGAGACGCCTTCACTTTAGTTTTTATTCAAATGTCGTCATCACTAAAAAATCTACTAGACTATCATTGCTTATTTGCTATTCAGGCGACGGCAACAGTACCACTCTGTAGGCATGTATTTTGTAAAAAAAATATTGTAAAAAATATGTATAGACGTGGATATACATACTGTATAAAAAAGATACAGTGGCATATGTATGTATATCATGATAGCCGCTTTATTTTGATGGCTGCATTTTTATATTCTTCTGCGCTATACACATTTACTTTACGCACTGAAACAGGGACACTCCGTATTCCTAGGTTCTTGTTCCATATTTAAAAGCAATTTTCCTTGNGCTATACACATTTACTTTACGCACTGAAACAGGGACACTCCGTATTCCTAGGTTCTTGTTCCATATTTAAAAGCAATTTTCCTTGTCACCGTGTAGATGGCTTTATTTTATTAATTTTCTATGCTTTTTTCAGTAAAGAGGAACACGTTTTGTTTGCTCGTTGTAATTTTGGAGTTTTGCAGGATCTAGAAAATTTGCTGACGATGCATGGAAGTGGTGATGATATTTTCTAAAAATTACAACCTTCACACCGTGTACAGTCTATAGTATAGGTAAGTATATGCTCAAGTATTTTGAAATTTTCCTGCATCGCAAAAATGTCAAATGTTCTTCCCACCTCTCAGTATGAAGCGTATGGCTATGTGTATGAATCTTCCATCTATGTGGTGACCTGTTTATGGAACTGGCAATAATAATTTGTACTTGATGATAAGGGTAGGCTTTAGGCATGCTTGTGTAAACGCGAAAATGCATTCATCAACCGTACGTGAGTTGGTACATAACAATGGGCTCGTGTTTGTGTGAAAGCAATTGTATTCGTAATCTGTTGACACTCTCTTCATGAAAACGTTTACAACTTGAGGCGATACTGAGAGTTTGAAGTATGTGTGGAAGCGTGGGAGACAAGTGCAATTTTCAGAACTACACGTTGAACATCAGTGTGTACTGGAATTTAGTATTGATGTATGCAGTTAGGTAACAGATAAAAAATAATAATAATAATAATATGTTTGACTATTACTGCTCTCACGCGTTAAGTATCACACCGTGTCGAACCTGAAAGCCTCATAACTTGTAAGTCACTACAAATTTTACCTTCCTTGCCGATAATTTCCCTACTTTTCATGTCAAACTGAAGTTCTGATTGTGAGCTTCATGATGTCATGTGCTGCAATTCTCATTATTATTAATTTGACAGCTTTACTGCATATCGTATTGTATATTCACAGTTCGTTCTTCTTTGAAACTACTAATTCTGACATGCACTTACATACATTACTCAATAAATAATGGCAAATGCATAAAAATGAATAAAAATCAGTACGGATTCAACTGCAGGCAAAATTACCTGCTGCAATTACATTTAAACAAAAATGCATTCTTACACTAAAGTAATAACAGGAAACGTCTGCTAGTCGAGATAAGATAAATGTTTCAAGTTTTACTACAAAAATACAAGTAATTTTCTAAAAACAATACTTATTTGATCATAAAAGTAAATAAGAAGGATCGTAATATACTCTTACATCTTTTCTTTAATATTCGATTTAATAAGAAATACATTTTGAAATAAAACAAAAGAGAGCATTATGCAATCCCTTATTTACATACAGTACATCCTTCGTAAATGCGTAGTGCATACATTTTCCCTGAGCTAGTATTGTAAGGGAAAACATGGATTACTAAATAAATTCAAGAAAAAACAACAGGAACAACACCCGCATAATTAAAATCCACACAGCCAGCATCACATATTAGCGACTAGCATACTACCTAAATCAGTGGTATTCCTCCAAGGGCAAGTATAAGATTTTCTTTTGTGTCTGACTGCTTCTTTATTCCACACGCGTACACTCTTCTCGTCTCAATTACAAGGACTCATCTTATAGTAGAGCAACACAACACACACACAATTTATGCATAAGACTCATCATGGCTCATATCTTTATTCTTCATCGCCTACTTTTACACGTGCTCCCAAAGAAGATGTGTTTCCCTACATAGATAAATAGCTAATATCTCCCTTTATCTACTCAGTGACTACAGCAAAAATCCGTTTTCTCAAGAAAAAACTTTCCTTTTGTAAAATAACCTACTCACAAATACTTAAGAATCTGTATGTTTTTCCTTAGCCATTCATTCGTACTGGCTAATCCCAAAGAAGCTTTTTTGGGTACAAGATCATGTATATTGCAAAGCAAAAGAGCTCTTTTGTATAGGATCATTGAGGATACTTACATATAAAATCCTTCCCCGTACTTTTCCTTGTATTTTTCATCGATGCCGTTTTTCTAAAGCCAAAAAATATGGACCCTACTCTACACTTTACTATATAGTATTTTTACCTACTTAAAAGAAAATACTACTTCCTTTGCTTATGCTAAACGCTTCTTTTGCTCTCCTGCTGCTTGCTTTGATGCTTCAGGGCATCCCTTTAAGTTTTTTTTTCTTTTAGGAAAAATATATAAAGATAATGTAGCAAACTCTAGTGAATATTTTTTTCTGAAGAAATCCCAGATTTTGAGTATTCAGGACTGCTACCTTATAACATTACAATATTACTACCTATTTTTCTTTATACGCTCTTTTAAATAGGTGATTTTCAGTTTAAGAATGTTTGGTAGCATTAATATTAAACATGCATACATGTCTACAGTCTATTCCCGCTTCTAAACGTATTTCCGCAGATATTCATTTCTGTGAAACTGAGAGTGCAGCAGAGAAGGAGCTTCCCTTTTACAAAAATCTGTACCCGGGCTGCCAAAGTTTTTTCCCACACACAGCTTGTAGCTATTGAACTGTCTTGTTCGAAAAAATATTTTATGGCTATGATGACGATGATGGAGGAAGACGGTGTGATACATAGTGTCAGTGTCTATGTATTTATATTATACTTTATTATTTAAAACGAGATTGTATCAGGCAAAACTACCATTCTCTCAGCCTACCTTACGTACTACTACTACTTTTATTTTCACATTTTTTTCCTTTTTAGTACGTACGAAGCAGTAGCGTTTGTAGTGGCAACAGAAGGGGCACCGTACTGCCTTTAGCAAAAGTTCTTCATGTTTCATTTGCTGAAGGGAAGCATGTATGTAGCTACTTTTTAACAGTAAAAGTATCACAGAAAAAATACTAGGCAAAAACGAGTTTGTAAGAAAAAAAATGTGTGCATTATTCGAATACTTTGGTTTTTTGGGAGGGTTTCAAAATCTCATGCATGATAAGGAAATGAGAAAAGAGAGCAGTGCCTTTAGGAGTAAAGTACATTTATTCTATTCTTTCAGTCTAGGTTTTACTATAGGCTATTCGAAAACACTTGGAAATATTCCCTTGTTTTTGTTTTTGTGTTCAAAGTGCACCTGGAGTTATTGTAATACTATGGCCATGTAATAATACTCAAGTTTTAGAATATGGAACATGTTTTGTCATGAAAAAATTGACCTTGGTTCCATAGAGCGTCATCTTTGTCATCATCATCATCATCATCATGATCACTTTCCTAGTTCAAACCCCTCCTCACCCCTCCTCTTTACCATCATCATCAAGAAAATGAAGTGCATGCCAACGCGTTCACGTACACAATGAAATTGTGACCGTGCACAAGGAAAGTGCATTCACTCCTCATCAAACAAAGATGTCTTCTTTTCCAAAAAAAACTGAACAAAAGTGCATTGTAATGCATAAGCTATCGTTTCACTGCCTATATTAAATTATCATCATCAGTCAGGCCGGCTGTGTGTGAACTGGGTGATAAATGAGAAACCTAGAAAAGGGAACAAAACAAAATGAAAGGAAAGCATGAGGAGACATGAGGAAGGGAAAAAAAGTGTCAGATTGAAAGGAAGTAGTTTTCATTGCACTTGTCGAATTCCAAAAGAAAGAAAATAATGTTTGAGAAATATTAGAGAGTATGAAAGTTGATGATACGGAATTACAAAAGGGAGCAAGAAGAGAACAAAACACAAGTAGCGATATTATGTTTTCCTCGCTTTTTAAAAATGCATTTTATTTGCTGCATTCTTGCTTTCCTTGTTCGTGGATTCTTTTTTCACTTTATAGATGAATGCATGTCGTGTACAACTGTATCACACCACCTCACACCATACTATCTGATTACATTGGTGTCCCGACGTTTATTCATTACAACAGCAGCCCAACAGAAGGTATTGGAAATGGAAGAAGTTTTGTGTTTTGAACCAAGCTTTTCCTCATTTTAGTGTAACTTTTGTGTGTAGACAAATTTTGTTATTGTACTTTCAATGGATGAAAGTAGCAGGTGTGGGTGGATGGATGTGGTAGTGGTGATGAAAGCGGATGTTTTTGTTTCTCCTACTTTTCTCAGTTGTTGCAATGCAGGCATTCATCTGAAAAACAGAGTTCTTTATCCATTTCGCTGTGGGAAAATCCAAGCGTCTTATGTTTTTATTCAGCATCCAGGAAGTATGTGATCTAGTTTGGAGGAGATCTATTCTACCCTCACTCGCACTCATCTTTAAAATATACTGTGTGAAACTGCTCAGGGGAAATAGATGAGTGAATGAAGCGAAAGATCTGAGCAGGAAGAAGGTACAACAGAGAAAAACCAAGTAGTGAGAAGTGAGGAAAAGGGCAACGAAAAGTAATGTAAGCTGAGAAATGGATCAGAAAAGAAAAGCTTGTTTTTGTTGGTTTCAAATGAGCAAAAACAAAGTTTACGTTCATTCGCCTTTCAGTTTTCCCGGAACAATCAGACCTTTTGCCACATTTACCAAATAAGAAACTACAAGAGATTAAAAAAAATATATATCTACTTTCTGAAATATTTCATGAAGCATTAATTGTTTATTCACTCACGGTGTAGCCATGATCTGGGAAACTAAAAAATCTTTGAAGGTTTACAACAAATATATTGATAGCACACTCTTAATAATACACAAATACCAATTAGCTATACACAGCATGTTTTTCCATCGCAGAAGTTTTCATTTTCCCACAAAAACTATGTTTTTGTTAGAAATTACGACGCAAATGCCTGAAAAGGTAGTACTGATATAAGGTAGATAATTGTGATAGGTTTCAGATTCGCAGGATTCACTAACTTTCTTATGAGTATATAGCACTAGGGGCAAGATGATAGCACAGTTTAACACTGTAGCAAGCTTCTATAGAAAATAAATATGATGCATTATAAAGGCTTGTGAAAAATAAATCTTGTTTCTTGTGGTGTATTGAATTCTTCACTATGTATCCAACTGTACCAACGTAGATAATACGAATCAAATAAAGAAATTTGCAAACAAATGTTTACACAATGTTAACGAAGTAAGCACATCAAACATTTTTACTTTCAAAGGATGAAAAGTAGGAAATATTTTTTTTGAGCAAATTTTTTCATATCATCTTCATCGACAAATCGTGCGTGCGTGTATACATAGTAGCGTCTGGCTTGATACATCGACGTTGTTAATGTGCCCTAACTTGGCTTGAATAAAATTCTTTCATTCCATTTTAGTGTAACTTTTGCAATATTTTAACAATAAAGCTTTAGACAAGTCATTGGTACTATGTGGCTTTACAAAATCATAGTCAAAGTGGGATGAATGTGAGGTAAATTATATCTGAAAATAGATTCCCTTGTGAATTTTTTTTCAATGACTGTTAACAATAGATTTACACTAACTCCGAAACTTTCATTTTTCCTTGTTTGACAAGTAAGCGAATATTTACTAGTGGCAAAAAAATTCCAACAGTTTACTTACCTTTTCTACAATACAAACAAGATTAATGGTGCTCCCTTCTTCCACATGATACTCACCCTGACCCAGAATAAATGCTTCAGGAAACGGCAATTATGAGATGGACGTTGAAGGAGACTATACCAGTTCCTGTTGACACCTGAAATACATTAAATCATGCACTCATATTGAATTAAATCGTGCATAATAATGTCCTCTGTATTTTCAAGTAGGTATGTACGTACAAGTTGATGTATTGTCATACATACATATATATATTGCAAAGAAATACTTAAATATTTGCACATATAGCAGAAACTAATGAGACCGCACTTTATTCTCAGTCATACATACATATATATTGCAAAGAAATACTTAAATATTTGCACATATAGCAGAAAATAATGCAAAATTTTGAGAATAAAGTGCGGTCTCATTAGTTTCTGCAATATTATGAAATTCTGGAAAATAAATTTTCGCTTGGATAAATGCAGATTCATTACACTATTCGATTTCAACTAAACTTTCAGATTAAATTGGAGAATATGCTGGTTTCTCTTTATTTGACTCATAGAGTCACATTCTCATACTTTACCATTCTTCGATTTAAATGTAAGCATTATTATAGGTATGTGTTTGAGCATCATTTAGTACAAACCAGTTCATTACTGTACCTCCGCCTTCATCATCAGTATTCAATTCAATCTCAACCCTAAAAGCTAAATTTCTATCCTAACCAATAATAGCTGAGGAAAAGCGTCATCATCTTCCTTTCTCAGAGCAACAGTACCAACACCAGCAGCCTAGTCGACATAAAATGAAGAGGAGTACGGTGATAATATAGCAGCTCAACCAACCACGAAAATGATGATCACAGCTCATAAAAATGTGGGATATGAATGAATGAGCAAAATGAACGAGAAAAGTAAGAGCAGGAGAATTCTATAGTTTTTTTCCGTTGTGCTGCTGCTATAGAGGAATCCACTTAATTTATCTGTTTTACACGACAACGCGACACGAAACTGGAGTACCTTCACAAGATCCAACAACCAAACTTGCATGATTCTGAATAAATGTATAATATGTACACGTCTATGGGCTTTGATATAAAAAAGACAGTCTGTAATAATACTATATAAAAGGTGTTGTTATGTAGAGCAGAATCTAATAATATATATCGTTTAGCTGTTTATAGTTAGTTGAGGACATAATACCGTGCATACCTATTTATTAACCTTCGCAAACGAAGGTTAAT